>LPNX011006207.1:63917-119280 GCA_001517045.1 Pseudotsuga menziesii
GCCGTATCCCTCGTTGCGGGCTTCGTCAAATACGCCCGTCAACATAAGGCTATAGAAAAGATGAAGAAAATAAGTGCAATGTTAAGAGGAGAAGATACAAGTCAACCTATGATGGTACATTCAACTCCCATCGAGAACAATATTTGTAATTTTTAACATAAAAATTATATATATATGTGAGGCTATATTATCAAATTATACTTCATTTACATGTGAGGCTATATCATCAAATTATAAAATTCATTTGTATGTGAGGTTATGTGAGGCTAATGGATATATGCATATTCATTTAGAACTAGATATTATGCACTATAATTATATATATTCATCAACCATTCTCTAATTTCATTGGACAACTAGAACTACTCATACTATAATACACTTACTTTGTATATATGCAATTTAGTGTAGTGGTTAAACATTTTTTTCAATTCTTTCACAACACATACCATTGTTTCACGTGTACATAAGTGGTTTTAGAAGGTTGTATATATACATGCACATACAATGTATATAAGTTTATGAATTAATTACAAAATTACAATTACAAAATTATAATTAAATTCTAAACAATTTAACATGTATATATATAAAAATTATGAACTAGAACACTATGAAATTGAATATATTATGCAATATGAAATTATATGAACTAGATCACTATGAAAATGAAATTATATATATGAATATGAAATTGCATAACTAGATTAAATCATACCAATATTGTTAGCAATGGAATTTGATTCTCCCATCATAGGTTGATTTGCAACTTCTTCTCCTCTCAAGATTGCTCTTTTTTTCCTCTTTCTTTCTCTATCTTTCTCTCTTATTTCTTCATTGTTGCTTTGATTCCTAATAGATATTTTACTTCGACGCTTCTTGCTTCTCATTGTGATCAAGATCAACAATCGAAATTCATACCTACAACAATATGTAAACATAATACCCAATGCTAAATTTGCATTAGAACACAAGCATTGTTTCAAATAGGTTAGTCAATTGTGAAGGATAAAATTAGTAACATGTTTATGTTTTATGTTTTATGTTTTATGTTTATATAGAATTTCTTTAGGAATTCGGGTGGAAAATGAGGTTGGGAAGGTAGTTTGAATGGCATTAATGTCATCAATGCCTAAGATCATTCCTAGGTATTTTTGTAAGATTTTTAACACAAACAGGACCTCGATCGAGGCGGTAGCTCGATCGAGGGTTTCGTAATTATCTCGATTGAGGTTTTAACAGTAGCTTGATCAAGGGTTTATTAAACCCAAACCCTCGATTGAGGGTCTAATAAACCCTCGATCGAGCTATCATTAAAACCTCAATCGAGGGATTTTAATACCTCAATCAAGCTCCATAACTCAATCGAGGGCCTGAAAAATAGAGAATTATCCCTCTTACAGGAAAATCAATGTTTCTCTGTGTCTTCTAGGGTTTTAAATCATGTCATTCATGGCACATCATTGAGCAGAGTTCATACCAATAGATTCATCACTGAATCCTCTATCCATTGAGGTATCATGCATGCGTGTTGGCATTCATATGGGTTTTTTTTTAAATTAGTTCTAAAACTTACACTTAGAAAACCCGACAACAACTTTGAAGCAACTCAAAGAAAAATCTGCAAGGTAAAAAATACACATCCAAAAATTTCTTAAAAATGCATAGCCCACACATCGACTTGTCCTCTTCAAAAGGGTATATTTGGTTTTTCAATTTTTGAAAACAGTGAAAAAAAACCTGGGATGGACACACATTTGTGTAAAATGATGTTGAAATCAGATGTGGTCACTTTCGAAAAATAATAAATAGTTGTATATTGTGAAATAAATTAACAAAAAAATATGCAGACCACAGTGCATTTTATGTAGATCATGCTCATATTTGTTTTTAATTATTAATGTAAGATTGAATTATTGGGGTGGGACACGAGCCACTTATTAACTTCTTCAAATTTTTAAGGTCACACAGTTCATTAAATGCAAAATTTCACACATTAAATGATATTGGGATATTTTTAAAAAATATCATTGGAAAGTCAACATAATTTTCTACAATTTGTTTTTTTACTACAAGTCGAAATTCACATGGCATATATGCGTTTCGAGGGCTTCTATCTATCATATGAGTAAAAAATCAGGTTTTCATCGCCAAATTTGGCCAAAAAGTGTTACCCACCTTAATGCATTTACCCTTATATTGTGATGATAGAACCGAGCAGGTTATGCAAGTATTCGAATTGATGGCTAGCCAACTTAAGGGTAAGATGGCAGAAAGGGGCAGTAGAAGTTTCCATCATGGAGAGACACATAATACCATTAATTTTGAAGACTTTGATGACTGGTTGAATGCATATAGGCACAATAATGCAAATGTGAATTCATTAAGGGACAATCAGCAATCTACAAGTTTGGAGGAGCATGAAATGAGAAAAAATCATCCTACTTGTGAAAAGATCCTAGATACACCATTGAAGGAAGAAACAAATAATCATGAAGTGGAGCATCAATTACCTAAAAGTTATTACAGAGAAGAACATAAAGAGGAAAGTGAAGACAAGCACACAATCCTTGCTATTGGGGGTTGTTTAAATCAAAGAGAATCTACTAATGGATCCATGAACTATGAAGGAGTGTCTACTGATGGGTGCTCACAACTCTATGTTGGTGACATAGAGATCAGATTTGAAAATGTTGCTGCAATAAAAAGTTCTCATAAGCATGAAGATGAAGACCTTGTGACATATAATGAAGAACCAAGATCAACTTCCCCATCACCACTTGAGCTTCAAGGAGTTGATCAAATCAAGAAGAAAGAAGAAGAGGAGGTTGACTCCCATGAAACATCCTTCATTGAAGGGTCTTTGAATATGATTTAAATGGATATCTATGAGGCCCTTAGCATACTCCATGACACTAAAGCACTGGTTTCAAATTCTTGTTGGAAAATTTCTTCATTGGAGGAGCCATCCTTCCTTGAAGACATGGAGAAGATTCAAAGAGCAATGTGCAACATTGAAGGTAATTTCATGTCTTTGTTTTTTGATAGAAACAATTTGGTTGAGATTAATCAATGGTTACATGAAGCATACTTGAATAATAATGACGATATTCATAAGCTCAAAATTCAAAATGAGCAACTTCTTGAGAGGTTGCAAGATACTTGTTCTTCCTCCTATGTTTGAGATTGTCGTATGGTAGATTGCTTGGAGGATTATCATGGAAAACATGAAAAATTGTAGGTTCTTGATGTGTTTGAAGATTATATTGATGAGATCCAAACACTTGTTGTGGTGGAAGAGGAACTTGAGTTGCCTCTTGAAAATGGTTACACACTTTTTGGAGAAGTGCATGATTCCACCACCTTGGATCCAACCCATGAGGAAAGTTTTTCATTTTTAAGGGAGGTGCATAATCCCACCCCTATGGATCCTTCACATAATGAAAATTTTTCACTTTCTAATCCTTTGGGTGAGTTGGTTCTTTGTCCTACATCCTACACTTCCAGGTTTTGTAGCATTCATCCTAATGAAGTATGGGTGAAAGGTTTCTTTTTTATGGTGCCACATAAAGAATACGGACTTTCTATCTCTCCTTTGGATGATGACATGATTAGAGAACCATATTATTTATATTTGCAATAGAATCCCTTATTACATTATGATGATACACATCCACATGGATGCACCTATGGTATTCACTTGAGTCACTTGGAGACTCGTGATTTTCCTTGCTCCTTGCCTAGTCCATTTTATGTTGGAGGAACTTCATCCCACACTTGGGTGAAGAGATATATGATTGAACAAAATTATTATTGGAAGAAATATCGTTTGTTATTTCATGTTGATATACATATTCATGGGTGTGTTGATGAGACTTCTTGGAGCCACTTGAAGTCTTCATGTTTTATTTGCTCCTTATTTGGTTCAGATTTTGGTGGAGGTTCTTCATTCACTTATTGGATGAAAGAACACATGGCTTATTATCTTGATGCACATTATATGTTTTTGGAGCAAAATTATGGTACATGGGATCCTCACCTATGTCATTGGGGCATATATGATATAATACTTGATGCTTATGTGTATGGGCCACTTGATGATCTTGTTACTTGGATGTACAAGCACTGTCATGATTCTTTGATGAGTGACCTTCTTGATGTACATTTGTATGATGTTGTTATGTACTTTCAAGATATATATTTTGTACTCATGATGTTTTGAAGGGTGCAATACCAGCAATGGAATCGTGGAATTGCTTGGTTTCTTCTCACTTGGAGTAGTAGTTCGATTGTTGGTTTGAGAAATCAAGCCAACCTTAAGTTATTTGAGTTCATATTTGTAGAGCAATGTTCAGGTTTCCTATGTGGGAGACCTTTTGAGAGATGGATTCAATTTTTACATGCTTGGTTTTCACTACATTTCATCATATACATTTCACACCATGCAGTGTATCAGAATCATATGGGACCCTGGGATCATTTTTGGTCTCATTGGTTTCAATTGTGGGTGCAACAAGCAGCCTTGGAGATTTAATCACCACTTGAGAATATTATTGTAATCAAAGTAGTGCAGCAGCAAGCATGGTGGTTCCTATCTGAAACTTCTTGGAATCTTAAGAAACTCAAAGTTTGGTAACTCGGTACCAACTTCAAATATTTATACAGAAGCAAAAAGGGGTGAAAGATCAGAAAAGGTTTCCAAACTATGGAGGTAAAGAGTATTTGTGCAAATTTCATTTTTTTATGGATTTGATTAATACTTTTGGTGTTAGTGGTGATGTTACAGGATCTATCAATATGCACAATCCACATCTCTTTACTTTTGGGAACACAAAATTGCAGTACATGAGTGCCACTACTCAAATTGTAGCTAAAGAAAATTATTGAACAGAACCATAAGAGAGCACCTAAGCAAAGGATGGAGTACCAAGTGAGAATTCCACTTGGGAATATGAAAAAAAAAATTGCAGCATACAAAATTGGCATTTCTTGACGACAAGCAATATTGAGTGGGGAGGACCGTCATGCCCCATTTAAATAAATTCCAAATAAGACTATTTGCAAATAATGTTTCACCAACCTACTAGTTCCCTAGGTTGAGATGGAGACATAATTTTTTTAATAAGGGGATATGGGACCCAATAGGACTTTAGTTTACCATATTCACATTTAAATGGGTCACATAAATGATAAATGCTAAGAAAATAAGGTTTTTAGAATAATCAACCCATAGTTAGCTACCTTAGACATTAATTAATCCAATTTTTGTCTTATTTGCCTAGTTTCCATATTCCACCTTATGCAAGTTGTCCTCCACACATACATAGTGGTAAAACTTGCTAAATTTGAGTTATGGAGTGCTTGGGAAACCACTTGGAATCAAATCTGCTTTATTTCTGGCCTTCCTAGCGCATGTCTGTTTTTTCTGCTTTATTGCCTACTTTTTCTGAGTTTTAAGGCAATTGGGAAAGTTTGACTAGGTGAAGTTAACTTGTTTTTTGTCCTCATCATCCTCCACTCTTTTCTCCTAAGAAAATCAAGTATGATTTGTCCTTCCATCACCTATTAGCTTTCCTAATTGATTTTGCAATTCGTAAGCTCCTAGACAGTTTTGGAAACTGCTTTATGCACCTATGGGGGATTTGATTAGATTTAGTAAGCCTACTTTTGACCAAATTCGAATGGCATATTCATGCATTCGAATATCTCATGTAATTATTTATTGTGGCAGACTATGACTTCACATTGTTGGCTATTGTACACTTATTCAATACAGATTAGTGTTCAGCTCCATATTCAGTCTCCTTTGTGTGTAATTTGCATGTGTAATTGGCATTTTTTGTGAGTGTAATTGTTCTAACACCTGGGTTCAATTTCCACATGGTATCAGAGCCTTTGTAGATCGATTTATCTCCTTCCAATTTGTTATTGCAGGTTCGACATCATTGACTAGGAGCATTCTGCTGACTGAAGGGACAATTTCTAAGCTATGGATCAATCTCAGAAGATCATGTTGACTCCATTTAAATTCTTTGAATGGAAAGCAGAGATGGAGATACTATTGAGAGCGAAAGGCCTCTATAGAGTGACTATGGCAACAGAAGCAGAGCCCAATGCAACTGCAGAGAAAATTAAATGGCACAACGGGAGGGATGAGGCCTATGGTATCCTGTGTCTGAGCATATCCAGAGACCTCCTTTTCCATCTTGATGGATTAACATCACCAAATGAAGTATGGGAGAAGCTTACTGAGCTTTTTGGTAAGACAGATGAGATGAGGGGACATCAAATTGAAAATGAATTGATCTCCCTGAGTCCCAATAGCTTTGAATCCCTGCAACTCTATTTTTCCAAGTTCAAAGCCCCTGTTTTGCAGCTAAAACAATGTGGGATCGAAAATAAGAATGAGAAACTGGTTTTGGCCATACTCTCGAAGCTTGGCCCTAACTATTCAGTGTTTGTATCGACCTTCCATGCCACAAAGTTGATAGCTCGAGCCTGGAAAATGCCTAGCCTTGCATATTTCATGGAATATCTCACACAAGAACAAGATAAATTGGTGATGATGGGCACCATCAAACCTTCCAAAGACCAAGATCTAGTTGCTGGAGATTTGAGGGCGGATTCAAAAGGCAAGAAGAAAGCTAAGAAGCCACCTAAGCAAAATAGAGACAAGAACAAGTCTCCAGAGGAGCCTCAAGGTTCCAATAAGAACACCCAGAAGAAGAAGAACAAAGGAGAAATGAGCAAGTGCGCATACTGCAGTAAGGGTAATCATCCTGAAATCTCCTGCATGAAGAAGCAAATTGACAGGCTAACCCAACTCCTGGAGAAGAATGGCATCTCCCTTCCAGATAGCTCAAAGAAGAGGGAAGGAGGATCAAATTCAAAAGATAGAGAGAGAGTTCATGCATTGGTTGCTAGCCCATCAAACTCACCTAGTTTCATTGTTGATTCTGGAGCTTCAAGACATATGGTTTCGACCAAGGAGGCATTCACCTCACTTGACATGTCGAAAGGTCCACCAATAGTACTGGGAGATGACTCTCTCATTGAAATTTTGGGCAAAGGGAGGATTGATCTTGACCATGGTAAGTTCAGCAATGTATTGTATGTTCCAGGTCTTGCCTCTAACCTCTTATCAGTGTATCAAATGACCCACACAGGGTCTCCAAAGAAGGTATTCTCCCCTGATGAATTTGATATCACAGAGATCTCAAGTGGTAAAGTCATTGCAAAAGGAGTTGCAAATCACACTTCGAAGGTATACATGTTCTCACACTTCCTACCCTACTCAAACCCCTCTACTCTTCTGATTCATGCTGATGAGGAAAGCAAGCTTTGGTACGAAAGATTTGGCCACCTCAATTACAAGTATCTTTATGATCTTAGTGAAAAAGAAATGGTCATAGGGTTACCAAAGATTAAGTTTTCCAAAGGAGTCTGTCAAGGTTGCATCTTAGGAAAACACCCAGAGCATAAATTTGAGAAAGCTAGTCATGAGAGAACCTCTGCACCTCTTGAGTTGATCCACAGTGATGCTACTGGCCCATTTCCTCATATGTCAATGATTCAAGCCAAATATTCATTGACATTCATAGATGAATTTTCCAGGTATTGCTTGGTTTACTTCTTGAAACACAAGTCTGAAGTTTTTGGCCTCTTCAAAGTCTTTAAGGCTTTGGTTGAAAACCAGTCTGGGAGGAAACTCAAGGTCCTCAGATATGACAATGGTGATGAGTATGTCAAGTCTGAGTTCATTCAATATTGTGCAGATGGAGGTATTCAGATGCAGCATTCTATCCCTTACACACCACAGCAAAATGGTGTTGCTGAGAGGAAGAATAGATCACTGAAAGAGATGGCAACATGCATGATGGAGGTTAAGACTTTGCCACCAAAGTTTTGGGACGAAGCTATAAACTGTGCAGCCTATATACAGAATAGGGTGCCTCATAAACAGCTTGATGGTATGACTCCTTTCAAAGCATGGAGTGGGCACAAGCCAGATGTGATCCATTTCAGGATTTTTGGCTCAAGGGCTTGGGCTAGAATTCCAACAGAAAAGAGGAAGGCTTTGCAGCCCCAAAGCCAAGATTTTCTATTTGTTGGGTACTCTGAAGATTCAAAAGGGTACAAGCTGATAAATTTGAGCACAAACAAAGCCTTCATTGAAAGGTGTTTTTAGTTCCAAGAAGAGCCCCTAGCAGCAATGGAAGTTGGAGAATCCTCTTCACCACCAGAATCTTTGAATGTAAGTGAAGAGATAGTTGAACTTGCTGATTCTGATATGTCTAATAATGATGATTTAATTGTATATCCTAACAGTCATACAATACCAAAATTGGAAGCAAAGACCATTCATGCAGTTGGAGAACTAGCTGGAAATCCTAATGATCCTAGGAGGACTAGATCTCAGTTTGAGAGTGCTCTGTGCATGAAAGATCCTATGTTTGCAGAGAAATGCTATCTGATGATTGAATCAGACCCACAGACATATGAAGATGCAAAAAATGATCCAAGATGGCAAACAGCCATGAAAGAAGAGTTCATCTCACTCCAGAAGAACAACACTTGGGAGCTGGTTGATCTTCCCCCAGGGAGGAAGCTAATTCAGTGTAAGTGGGTTTACAAAACCAAATTTGCTGCTGATGGTTCACCTTTGAAATACAAGGCCAGATTGGTAGCCAAGGGCTACTCACAAGTACAGGGCATAGACTACAATGAGACCTTTGCACCAGTGGCAAAGATGGACTCCATCAGGCTAGCCTTAGCCATTGCAACTTCAAAGCAGTGGGAGGTACATCACATGGATGTGAAGTGTGCTTTCCTGAATGGAGATCTCACTGAAGATATTTACATGCAGCATCCTCAAGGATTTGATACTAATCCATCTCTTGTGTGCAGGCTAAAGAAGTCATTGTATGGGCTTAAGCAAGCCCCCAGGGCTTGGTATGCCAAGATTGATAGCTTTCTGCTATCACTGAATTTGTTCGATGCAAGTCAGATCCAAATGTCTATTTGAAGCTGATTCATGGTTCATTAATGATCATTGTTTTGTATGTTGATGACCTTCTCATTACAGGAATCTCAAAGGATGAAATTGCCTCCTTGAAGGATGCAATGAACCATGCCTTCTCAATGACTGATTTGGGCTTATTGAGCAAATTCTTAGGGCTCAAGATTGCTCAAACCAAAGATGGAATCAAAGTACATCAGTCCAAGTATGCCTTGGATTTTCTGAACAAATTCAACATGAAGGACTGTAAACCCAGCAAAACTCCTTTCCTTTCAGGAGTAAAGCTTGAAGAAGCAGATTCTTCACCTATGGTAAACAATACACTGTATAGGAAATTGATTGGATGTTTACTGTATCTTACACATACTCGACCTGATCTTTCTTATGCAGTAAGTGTGGCTTCAATATACATGGATCAGCCTCATGAGATCCATTGGAGAGCAGCCCAAAGGATCCTTAACTTTGTTCAGGGAACAAGGACTCATGGGATCTTCTACAAAGATAAATATGATCTTGATTTGATTGGGTTTACTGACAGTGATTGGGCAGGTGACAACACAGATTGAAATTCAACATCAAGATATGTGTTCATGCTTACTGAAGGACCAATCAGTTGGTCAAGCAAGAAACAAAGTGCCATTGCAGTCTCATCTACAGAAGCAGAGTACAGAGGAGTTGTAAATGCAACAACTCAATGTTTATGGTTGCAGGGGTTACTTGGTGAGTGTGGATTCGAATTAGAATACTCAACAACTATCTATTGTGATAATCAGAGTACCATTTGAATCTGCAATGATCCAATTCAGAGACAGAGAACCAAACACATTGAGATCCATATGCACTACATCAGATAGCTTGTGCATGATGGCACCATTCGCCTACTCTTCTTTTCATCTTCAGAACAAGTAGCAGATATCTTCACCAAAGTTTTTTGTGAGAAGACATTCAACAATCTCAAATCACTACTAGGGATTTTTTATCATGCTGTGAAGCATGAGTGATGACAATATTTTCAAATTTTGTTTTACTGTCCATGTTTAAGGGAGGATTTTTCCCACTGGGTTTTTGCCTCTTTCCTTGGTTTAATGGACATGCAGTATGTAAAGGGTGACTAAGCCTTGTTGCTAGGCCCTATAATTTTCTGATATTTTACTCATAAGTCAGGCTTAAGGGGGGGTGTTAGAATAATCAACCCATAGTTAGCTACCTTAGACATTAATTAATCCAATTTTTGTCTTATTTGCCTAGTTTCCATATTCCACCTTATGCAAGTTGTCCTCCACACATCCATAGTGGTCAAACTTGATAAATTTGAGTCATGGAGCGCTTGGGAAACCACTTGGAATCAAATATGATTTATTCCTGGCCTTCCTAGCACATGTCTGGTTGTTTTGCTTTATTGCCTGCTTTTTCTGGGTTTTAAGCCAATTGGGAAAGTTTGACTAGGTGAAGTTAACTTGTTTTTTGTCCTCATAATCCTCCACTCTTTTCTCCTAAGAAAAGCATGTATGAGTTGTCCTTCCACCACCTATTAGCTTGCCTAATTGATTTTTCCAATTCGTGAGCTCCTAGACAGTTTTGGAAACTGCTTTATGCACCTATGGGGGATTTGCTTAGATTTAGTAAGCCTGCTTTTGACCAAATTCGAATGGCATCTTCATGCATTCAGATCTCTCATGTAATTATTTATTGTGGTAGCCTATGACTTCACAGGCTTGGCTATTGTACACTTATTCAATACAGATTAGTGTTCAGCTCCATATTCAGTCTCCTTTGTGTGTAATTTGCATGTGTAATTGGCAATTTTTGTGAGTGTAGTTGTTCTAACACCCAGGTTCAATTTCCACAAAGGTGGCATGGGTTCATGAAGACACTTGGAAGCTTGTGAAGCCTTTGGGTGACTAGATTCCCCGCACACTTGGCATGATATTCATCCAAATTCGAACACATGGTTAATGTAATGTTATTGGATGGTAATGTGGTTTCAAATATCATATAATGAGCCAAGGAAGCCAAATTGGTAAAGGAGGGTAACTCCCATGGAAGAGGAAGAGACTAGAAGACAATGTGTGCCACTTGGAAAGAAATTCTATGCACTATATGACAACAAATGATAGAATATTATATGGCAAGTATGACAAATTCATACCTGATTGTTGGCATATGACAAATCTGACATGTCAGGGATAAAAATATCCACCAAGAGGTCGAATTTGGGAGTTAGAGGCAACCATTCGAGTTGGGGAAAGAATTGGAGCATGAAGAGGAAGACAAGTGTCATGAGAGTTACTAAGCCACTAAGATGAGTTGGAGGAAGATCATGGAGACAGATTCAACCTTAAGAGGCCTCGTGAAGTTAATAAAAGGATTTCATGAGGAAGGAGAACAAATTTTGATCATTTTTTAATTGTCCTTTGGAATTTTGGAGAGCTTTTGCTTGTCCATTGCATGGTGAGTGTTCACTCTCCCTGCTTGTGAACCAATTTCGAGGGAGTTGGATTCCTTTCCAAGTTGGTTGATGGAGAGTCCATTCAGACCTCTCATGGGAACTTAATTAAGGATTTTTATTTGTAGGTTGAAGTTCCATACAGTCAAATTCTCATCTATCTCCCCATTCTCTTAGTCCTTCTTCTCCATTCCCTATCACTCTCATGTTGATGGTGCACTTGTTGGAGTGGTGCTTGCGATTTGATGAGGATAGTTGATGCCCAAGATCTGTTGTATGATGTATGGCTCTGTAATATCATGTACATATGATTTGTAAGTCGAAATATCAGAAATACATGTATGAAAGGCTTGCATTCCCCATGGTCTTGAATAACTAGTTTTTATGGATTTGGCTTCAATCTTGAAGTGGTTTTATATCATATTTGTATGAGGACTTTTATATGAGTTTTATGATGTTGGGGAAGCCATATATTATTCAATACTCTGTACTTTCATTCCCATATGCTATTCAACTCGAAATCCAAGAAACTCCTATGTTGAAAGCATGCATTCTCATGCCATTGTATCACTAGTTTTCATGGATTGTGACTTCAATGTTGAAGTAGTTTTGTACCAGATTTGTATGAGGGGTATTCTATGAGTTGGATTATCTTGTGACAACATTATATGATGTGTTACTCTATAAATTCATGTACCTAGATTCTTTGTGGGTCGAAATCCAAGAAATCCATATGTCAAACTCTTGCATTCCCATTCCATTGAATCATTAGTTTCCATGACTTTGGCTTCAATTTTGAATGAGTCTTGTATCAGATTTGTATGAGGGATGTTATCTGAGTTTGATGATGTTGTGACAGCCATATATGATGTGTTACTCTGAAATTTAATGTATCTATGCTCTATGGGTCGAAATACAAGAAATCCATATGTGAAACTCTTGCATTCCCATGCCATTGAATCAATAGTTTCCATGACTTTGGATTCAATCTTGAAGGAGTATTGTATAATATTTGTGGGAGGAGTTTCCTTTTAGTTTTATGCTTTTGGTGAAGAAATTTTTATTCCATATATTACCACCATGTTTCATATTACTCTCAGAACCATATATTCTACCTTTCCTATGTCAAAGTCTAGCTAGTAATGCAAATTTCCCTTAGGCAATTTCGATGAAAGTTGCCATACAAATGTTGCAAACCATAATCCATTTGCAGAACTTAATAAACATGATTAAGGAAAACCATTGATATCTTATACTCATTCCCATACTCTGTTCTTAAATTTGGGAGGTCCGTACTTGATTTGGAGAGCTATTTTGGCCATCACCCTTGGGGGGATTTGAACACAATTTCCTAGTAATTTTGGTCTTTTTGTCATTAGCCCCAAACAAGTTTGAAGAGGTATAAATCATGATACGAAGTATCCATAAAAAGACCTGGGGATGTTTTAAGACTCACCATACCATCTCCTTTCAAATTCAGGACCATTTGGTGAAAGTTGGAACCCTCTAGAGTCATGACTAGTTAAGCTCGAATTTTGCTCAATTTGTGCATTTCTCCAAAATTTCCAAAAAGGGACATTACAGGGGGGCTCAACAAAAGGATTTTTGGAGGGGTTTTAAATTATCTAGTGAAATTAGGGGTTTTATTTAATATCCCACAAACAAACGTGTTATGTCACAATTTCACTAAGTGAAGCCCCTTGTTCTCAAACAAAAGACTCATAAAGAAATTATCCAATCTTTGCGGTAAATGTTTTCTTTAGTTTTCTTCCAAGAATTGTTATATTATTCTCAAATTTAAGGCTTACAGATGCGCATTTGCTAGTAAAAGTAATTTTAATATAGACTAAATTATTGCCTACTCAATTGTTGACATTATTTGTCATGTTATTCCTTGTTGACCTTAATGAAGCAATAGATGTTAAACACTAAAAAAATTGTAAAAATAAAAGTAATAAAAATAAAGTTCAAGAAAATAAATTATTTATTATGGGAAATATAATTCAATACCAATATTCCAATGAAGTTAGATCATCAACATTAATAAAAATGCAAGGAGAGCAATTTCCAACTTATTACTTTTATATACTTTTTGTATTTTTTACTAATTTACATACCTCAAAACCCACGTTAATAGTTGTAGTTCAATCTTTTTTTTTCCTTAAAAACCCTTCTCTTTTTGGAAATTTTTTCTCCTTTATACTGTCCGTACATGTCATTTTAGTATTTTGTATATCCCTGCTTAGAAAATCCTCCTCCCCTCGAAGTTAACAACTCTTCTCCATCATTCACAATGAAAACCGAAGATCTTAACAACCACAAGATGTTGGCAAATAACACCTTTCAAATAATAAAATAATATATTTAAAGTGTGGCACTAAAACAAAGAAGATATAAATTATATGCACTAGTTACAACAAATGTAATAAAACAAAAATCATCTAAACACTACAAGCTATCCAATAAATGCAATATGGAGAAGTATCAATGAACAATGACATTTTTTACTTTAGGTACGAACGAGGCACTACTTATCTCTTATTGTTGTAATTGCACCTCTTATTCATTACACTTTTCTCGTCCATTCAAGCTATGAAAAGTGAATTAAGAGTTTTAATTGAAACAATTTAGAACTTAACAACATGGTAGAAGAGTGTTAATTTAAGTTTTAATATATTGATATAAAATTGATTAAGTTAAGTTTATTACATTGATAGGTGCTTATATCTTAGAATTTGGGGTGAACTAGTGCTTACGTTTTTTCTAGATTGCATGAGGATAAGAGAAATGTATTATCCAGATTGATTTTATGTCAGTTGTTCCAAATTCTAAATAAACAATTATATAAAAAAAATTCAAACATAATTGTTAGCTATGCATGATAATTGGTAGCTTATAAATGAATAATTAATAGCTAATGCATGAATAACATAGCCGATGCATGGATAACATGAAGTCTGTGCAACTAACACTTAACTTGTAACCTAATGGTGTACCAACCACAAGTTAAGTGGTTGTGCTAGTTGAATAGAACACTTGGATAGGAGGGTGGCCCTTAACAATTAATTTTGCGATAAAATGTTTCCAATTTGGTGTATGAGACCTCCTTGTTTGTGGGACAAAGGACCACGTCTACACATTGATTTAATTGCTAAAGTCTATAGAGGTGTACATAACCTACCCCTCTTGATTTAAACTTGTGACCTCTTACAAGGAAACACTTGCTTTTAACAATTAAGTCCACTAAAAAATGTTAACTGTCTAATAATTTTAGATATAATATTTTTAAATATAATAATTCGAAATGGATAAAAAAATAAAAACCCTCGAAATGCTTAACTAACTTTAAATGATAAGTTAGTTAATATTTTGGCAATGGGCTAATTTGAGGGACAAACAAGGACTCTATTCCGTCGTTTTCCCTGGTTCGATCTGGATATGCCGCATGATCAATGTAAGAAAATTTTATTGTTAAAAACGGAGCAATATAAAATCCGTTGGATCACCAGCGGTTCAATTGCCAATGAGCTTTGCTCGACACGTTGAATTTGCAGCGACAACTCACCGGCAATGAATCAGATACATGTCATGTCCAGACCTGCACACGCCAACCCCGGATTTCACATGCACTCTCCAATATTAAATCACCATGAACTTCGAAAGAAGAAAACGTTCCATTAAATCCCCATGAACTTTGAAAGAAGAAAACGTTACGTTGAAGGATGAGCACGGAGAGTTTGGTAAAAGAAGTAGGCAGGCTCGCTGTTCCCCTGAAGAAGGCGGGGGGTCTCCAGAGACTGGTGGAGAGAATATCCAAGGCGAGGGTGGTGATGCTGGGAGAAGCCAGCCACGGCACCCACGAATTCTACGAGTGGCGCCACAACATCTCGGAGTCTCTCATCTCACAGCACGGTTTCCACTTCATAGCCCTGGAGGCCGACTGGCCTGCCGCTCAGCATCTCAACAAGCATATCCTCGCCACGCCAAAACACACACCCGCCACGCCCGTTGTGGCGGATGTCCTGAAGGAGGCCTTCACCCGGTGGCCAACGTGGATGTGGGCAAACAAAGAGACTGAGACGCTCCTCGAATGGATCAGAGATTTCAACTCAAAGGTCGACGACAAAGAATGTGGGCGCCGGGTCCGGTTATTTGGCCTGGACGTCTATTCTCTCTACGACTCCATCCAGGTCGTAATCGACGAACTCGACAAGGTGGACAAGGATTTGGCCGAGCGGGCGAGGAGTCATTACGCCTGCTTTGCTTCCTCGGACAGAAACGAGGAGGAGTACCTGAGATGGCTGCGAGAGGTGCCCGAGGGTTGCAAGTCCTCCGCTTTCCAGGTGCTAACATCGATCATGTCCGGCACTTGATTTCTGCCAGCTGTTTTCTTGATTTCCTTCGTAGTAATTGTATAGGTTGTTCCTGTCTGGTAGCCCGTTTTCTTGATTTCTGCCAGCTGTTTTCTTGATTTCCCTTGCGGTAGCTGCCGTCTTCTTAATTTCCTTTATGTGTGGTGGTAGCTGTCTTCTTGATTTCTGCCAGCTGTTTTCTTGGTTTCTTTTATGTGTGGTAGCTGCTGTTTTCTTGATTTCCACTAAAATAATTGTATTGGTTGTCATTATCAAAGGTTCTTGGTGATGTGATCCGTCGGCAAATGGGCCAAGCCACTGACGAGGAAGTGTACGATATTCAGCAGAATGCCAAGATCGTGAGCAACGCCGATGAATATTACAGGGCGGTGCTGTTCGGGCAGGGGAATTCGTGGAACGTCCGGGAGAATCACATGATGGACACGCTGGCGTTTCTGCTGGACCGGTGGCCCGGCGGGAAGGCGATCGTGTGGGCTCACAACACGCACGTCGGGGATTACAGAGCGACCACCATGGCCAACTTCGGGGAGGTCAATCTGGGCGGCCTTGCCAGGCAGAAATATGGGCAAGACGCTGTGGCTCTAGTCGGCTTCGGCTCCTACCAGGGCTCCGTCATCGTTTCTGACCGATGGGGTGGCTCCGTCCAGAGCATGATCGTGCCGCCTGCGCTGGAAGGGAGCTACGAAGATGTCTTCCATAGAGCAGCGGGCGAGATTAGTCATAACGATTTCTACGTTATTGTCCGACATGGCGAGGAGGCAGAGGGAAATAAGACGCTGGCGAGGGAGAGAGGGCACCGGGCTATAGGCGTTGTGTATAATCCGGAGGAAGAGGAAGTGAACTATGTGCCTACAAGACTGTCTCGTAGGTACGATGCTTTCGTTTTTTTTAATCAGTCCAGGGCGTTGGAGCCTCTAGCTACACACCGGAGTCCAGATAAAGTTCCAGAGGCTTGGCCTACCGGAGTTTGATGGGAACTGGGAAAAGGAACCATAACATGTTTTGGAAGCAAAAGTCTGCAGAGTACAGATAATTTTGTCGAGTTTTAAATGTTTAGCTCATTGTGGTAGATGCCCATTGTAAGTATTACTAATACCATAATACAATAGTAGAATAAATAATCGTTGTAACTCAGCTCAATGAATCTTTGGCCAATAATTACTTCGAACTTTTGAATTTATTTGGCAGATCCGATGGCTTAAATGTTTCAAAATAGTTGATGGCCTGCAATTGTGCCCGCACTAATCGCTCATCAGTCACCGATTCAACCACTGATTTGTAGCCTTTCAAAATTTATTCATCTGCCCTTGCCAATGGCCATATCCAGAAAGGATTGGAGTTCCGAGGCGTTTTGCATCAGCCCTCTGATTGTCCTGGTCAGGGTTTGCCCTCTAAAAGATTCGAAGTTCTATGCCTTTCAAAGGCCAAAATTTTATTATAAAAAATTACAAATATAAATCGTTTTAAGATAGTTTTTTTTATATCATTTAAGATAGTTTTTCTGAAGATATAAAAATATAAATATAAATTTTTTAAGATATTTAATGTGTAATAAAGATAGTTTTTCAATTATATTTATTATTATTATTTTTATGTAAATATTTTTTAATAAAAATTAAATTATAATAAAGAACTTTATGAGATGTTATAAATTTCAATTATATTTTTACAACTACCAAGCTAGGTATATAGCTATTTTGACAGATGTTATAAATTTCAATTATATTTTTACAACTACCAAGCTAGGTATATAGCTATTTTGACTTTATTAGATGTTATAAATTTCAATTATATTTTTATAATTATATATTTATATCTACAAATATAATTATATATTTATATCTACAAAGCTATATAAGCTATTTTGATTTAAAAATAGTTTTGACTTTATTAATTTATATACTTTTTCAAAAGTTTTACATAACTTTTATAAAATTCAGATATTAAATTAATATTTTAAAAATAAAATTTTATTTTTTATTTTTTAAAATCTAATGACTAGTTTATTTTAATTCATTTATTTTAATGATTATAAAATTCATATATTGAATTAATATTTTAAAATAAAAATTTATTTTTAAAAATATTTCGATGTCATTTAATGTGTGAAATTTTGCATTTAATGAACTGTGTGACTTGTGGTTCTGTGAGGCATTGTTCATGGTTATGGATTCCTAAATGGTTTCTTTAGGATGAAAGGAATTATCTTCTTCCATATAAATCAAGTCCCAAGGCCCTAAGAAATGTACACACTACTCCAAAGTACTTAATCCTATCGAATTCAACAGCCATAGGATAATGATACCCTTATGAGGTGATGTATGATTGGTTGAGGAAAACTTCTTAGTAGTGGATTTCTATAATCTTCCGTTATGGCTCAAGGTATATGTCTAATACACTATCATGTTGAAGGCCCAAGGCCATAATACCTAGATAAGAAGTAGTATGGATACCCATAAGAATTCATACAATGTGGTGCTTCAAGTATTTGTTCATGGATTTGGATATTTGAAGAAGTTAATAAGTGGCTCGTGTCCATCCCCAATAATTCAATCTTACATTAATAATTTAAAAAATATATATACGAGCATGATCTACACAAAATGCACTGTGGTTTGCATATTTTTTTGTTAATTTATTTCACAATATACAATTATTTATTATTTTTCGAAAGTGACCACATCTGATTTCAGCATCATTTTATACATGTGTGTCCATCCCAGCTTCTTTTTCACTGTTTTCAAAATTTGAAAAACCAAAGATACCCTTTTGAATACGACGCATCGATGTATGGGCTGTGTATTTTTTAGAAATTTTTCGATGGGTATTTTTTACCCTGCGGATTTTTCTTTGAGTTGCTTCGAAGTTGTTGTGAGGTTTTCTAAGTGTAAGATTTAGAAGTAATTAAAAAAAAACCCATATGAATGCCAAAACGCATGCATGATACCTCAATGGATAGAGGATTCAGTGATGAATCTATTGGTATGAACTCTGCTCAGTTGTGTGCCATGAATGGCAGCGTTTACACCCCTAGAAGACACATAGAAACAATGATTTTCTTGTAAGAGGGCTAATTCTCTGTTTTCCCGGCCCTCGATCGAGTTTTGTAGCTCGGTCGAGGTCTTAACAAAACCTCGATCGAGGGTTTAATAAACCCTTGATCAAGGTTTTCAGAAACCCTTGATTGAGGTTCTGTTAAATACTCGAAAAAAAAGCTTTGTACATGACTACCAAGGTTTTATATGCACGCTCACCACCATGACTACCCTATCTAGAATATTATGTCCATGTAGGACATTTTAGAAATGGGCTTCTAGGATCCAATTAAGAAAATGGACATAAGGAATTTCATCATCATTTGATTCGACCAAAAGTTCATCTCATCAACTGAATTGCATACATCATTTCCATAGTATTCTTTTTGCATTGAACCAAGGAGAGCAATGATGCATGCCATTTAGTTGAGGAGCTAAACTTAGGCAAGTTGTATCCATTCGACCTAGATTCTCAGGACTACGTTACGATACCTACGATATATATCCTCGGGTCAGATATTTAAAACCCAGAGCCCAGGGTAGAATAGAACAGGACGATTAAGATAAAAATTAGTGTTAAATTCAGAGTCATATCACATAATTGTAATTTTTTTAAATTAAAAATTATATACAAGGGAGCAAAGTATTTTTAGTACCTTTAGAGATATGAAAATGTGAGCATGAAAAAAAAATATGACCTCATTTCCTTGGGCTATATCAATGTCCATTGTTTACTTTTCAAAATTGTTATTGTGTCACACATTTGCAATTAATCTTGCTAATAAATTATTGAATGACATTAGAATTTACATCAATAACACGTGACTAATTGTTTTGGTGTTTCATAATGCTAAGAGTGGAGGAAAATAAATAAAAGAAAATGTGTTATGGCAACTGTGGGATCTGAAAAACAAAAAGTATGGAAACTAAACATGATACTAATTCTCATTTCGACAAGAATTGAAAATGTTCAATGACATGAATTCAAATGGGGATTCAAAATACAAGGTGTCCAAACATCTTTTGGAAGACTTCATTAAATGAAACTTTACATGATGCATATGAAAATACAATGTCAAGATCAAGCTATGAGTTCAATCAAGGTCTCTAAAACCATTGATCGAACGAGTTAGAGAAAAGCTCGATCGAGCTAGCAGCTTAATCGAGTTTTTCAAAACTTTAACTAAAAACATATTTGAGTGTGCACACGAATATGGAAACCCAAATATAATTAAAATCAAACATAGAATTATATGATAATAAAATTTAATGATACTTGAGGGTAATAGTACATACCTTGAAGAAAAACAAGTAAATGCATTACTACTGTCACTTCCCCTGGATTTTATGTATAGATATTAGTTGTAGAGTAATTGGATTTATATATGTGATTGATTGGAGTCATAGATGTGATTAATCACATCTATAACCCAATTACTCTGCGACTAATATCCATCAAAGGAAGTTCATATCCATATCCAATTAAATGATGGGCATGTTGCCTATTTATAGGCAATTAAATATGCTCAATCAAGGTCTACTTTAACCCTCGATCGAGGTATTTTTAACCCTCGATCGAGGTTCCACACCATCGGTCGAGGGTTTATAAAAAGCTTGATCAAGCGTTTAACATAACCTCGATCAAGCGCTTTATAAACCCTCGATTGAGTTGTCAAGACCGTGATCGAGGGTTTATTAAAAGCTCGATCAAGGTATGTTTTTTCCATTTTTGCCGAATTCACGTTGCCAAAAAAAGTAACCCACCTCCGTGGATGCACCCCATCAACAATACGAAATATCCACAATGGTGCATTAGCAAATGTAGATTCTTTGACTTTATTGGAAGAGCAGTTAGTGTCACCAAGGACAACGATTACAGAAATAAGACAAATTGGTGACAAAAGAACTCAAGTTGGGCTCATTCGAACAATAATTAATGTGCCAACAGATTTGGATAAAGTGCAAAAAGCATTTCCTAGGAATCTCAGTGATTCTATGACAGTTGCAATCATGTTGAAATGAAAGTTGGAATACAAAAATGATTATGTATATGGAAATATGTGAACTAGTCTTATTATGGACGCACTTAACTTATGCAAAACTAGGCTTTATAAAACTAAAGGTAGTGCTATCAACAATACCTAGGAAGACATTTTTAATAGAACAATTGAACAAGAATCAAACAATTTATCAACCGTAGAAATATTGGATTCAGTTGAAAATGAAATAGAATTGGAACCGGTATCTGAAACACTAATACATGAATATTGAGAATCTCGTTCAATAGATGATTTGGACAATAGGATCATAGAAATCACACCCTCTAAAGTTTTTTGACTACTGGGCATTTTTTTTAAGACAAATATTTTGAAGAGCTAAACTTTTTAAAACGTTTTTATGGATCAAATTGACCTGAAGACATTACCATTCAATTCTCTTATCAACATATAGCACAACGACCAGATCTTTAGTAGAAAAATTTAGACTTTGATGCACACATAACAAACATTTTCTACAAAGCAATTCTAATTATTACAAAAAGAGTTTTTAATACTCCTTGCATATCCATTCGTATAAAATACCTAAAAGGAAAAAAATTGCTAGCAAAATATGTCGAATAAAATAACAATCTTGAAACTCCTCAAAACTCCACTTTCATATTGCTCTTTGAAATAAAGACATCACTTGACTATTTTGAAAATATGGAAAATGATTTATTTGCAATGATACAACTTGCCCCCCTACATTCTTTGTAACATTCACAAGTGTTGATTTATTTGCAATGATACAACTTGCCCCCCTAGTGTGCATTATGCAATGTGTCACAACAAATTGAAAAGCATGGTCAAAAGAAACTTTCAAAAAATATTTCTAAAGAAACTATTGATTCCTTGAATAGGAGACATTCGTTCCTTTTCATTCATTACTATAGACATAGAAAAACAACATTAAAATCTTTAATCTTAAAAATTAATAAATTATTTGGAAAAGTGCAAGACTTTTTCTTCACAACTAAATTTCAACAAAGAGGTAATGGACATGAATATAGATTGCCTTGGATCCTACATATCTTCATATTCAATATTACCTTCAATGAAAGCCTTCTTAAGATCCAAACCCGCTACCATACAAAAACATGTAAAAAACATCGACACACTAATTGTAGTTTCAATTTTCCACTACCTCCTATGGAAAATACTATAATTTTAGAGCCACTAGAAAATAGTATTACTGGTCTAAATGAACAAGCAAAACAACTATTTTTGTTTTCGAACACAAAGACTTTGCTAAAAACATGTATTTTGCAATGCTCTGATAAAAGCTAGAAGCAACAAGAGATGAATAATTTTTGTATTGCACTATTTTCTTTCTCATCCTACTTTGATACTAAAAAGAGACCCTTGTGATGCATGGGTCAATTAATTTTGTAAAATCAATTCCATAACTGTGGCAAGAAAATATATCAATGCACATGATATCTTGGATGCATATGCTACAACAAGATATATTAGCTCTTACATAACCAAAATACATATAATTATGACAAGTGCATTCAATCAAATTGGAGAACAATGTATTTATGACAATAACAAATAGAAACAATATGAAAAACTTAAAAGTGCACTTTTGAATATGCAACAAATGTCTAGTGGACAAGAATTGCACATTGTGGTTTCATTTCCTTTGCATTCATCCTCAAGAAAAATATTTTTTTGTCAATACTGCACTAGAGGACAAATGAATAGTTGTCCTAAAGAGGCCAATTCTTTTACATCAAGGTGTTGATGATTCTGAGGACATTGTTTTAGCTTCAATTGTAGACAAATATATTGCACTTCCTATTAATCTCGAAAAAACTTGTCTAGCATAATATGCATCTTACTATTCTTGCACTAATAAAATTATAAGAAAAAGAAATAGACCATGCATTATACGATACATGAGTTACAAAAAATAAAAATATCTTGGTAATTTCTTTAGGAGAAAAACCATGGTCTGTGCCACAAACAGACAATGTTAATTTGCTAAAAGAAAATTCCCAAACATGGCTTCAAGCATAGATGGCTTATAAGCACCAAATAGACCACGTTGAACAAATGTTTGTGGAAAGAAGAGAAACAAAATGGGGAAACATTGACAAAGCATATGAAACCATTGTAACAAATAGAGAAGGAAAAAATGAACTTTGTTACAACTGAAGAAAATAAAGCATCTATGCTTCCATTTGAAAAATATGACATTCAACATGACCTCATGCATAAAACTAGATCACAACTAATGTAAGATAACACTGTTTACAACTTTACAATAAATAAAATGAATAGACATATATGAATACCATATTGTTAGAAGAAAACATAATAACGAACAACAATTAATAACCAAAGAAATAATTGCAAGAAAAAAAAATAGTCCTATGATTCTAATCTATTTTCTTTTTACAGGAGGAGTAGGCACTTGAAGAACATTTATTGCAAAAATAATCTACAATGGCTTGTTGGACTACTATGACAAAAGTATCATAAGTGGCCCTTTGAAAAAAATGGGACTTATAGTTGCATTTACCAGAAAGGAAGCATACAATGCAAATGCAATTACAACCCACTCATATTTAAGAATGTTTTAACTCATCAAATATGCTACCAATAAATTCAGACACACGAGATCTATTGACAAAAGAATATGAACAATTTCGAATATTTCTAATAGATGAAATATCCTTAATTGGGTCTCACATGTTAGACAACATAGAAAAACAACTACATGAAATTATGCAAACTTTAGAAAAGCCATTTGGAGGCCTAGACATCATATTTTGTGGGGACCTTTTAACAAGAATAGCATGTACATGATTATTGAATTTTTGAGTAACCAAAATATTAGTAAAAAAAATCCCATATAGCTTTTGGATAGATAGCATCAAGTTCTATGAGCTAAACAAAGGTGGTAAAGAAAAAGATGAAGGTTTTGTGTTTACGTTAAATAGAATAAGAACATACTCTTAGACAAATGATGAAATTGATTTTCTAAACAAACATTGTTATAAACAACCACTAGTAGATCCAACATTTCCTTATCTATTTCATAGTAACAAATATGTCCATGAACACAATTCAAAAATGCTAGCAACCATGCAAACATATACATTTACACTTAGAGCAGATGATAAAAAAAATTGATCCGGTTGAAAAAACCACATTTGGACAGAAAATAGTGCAATTGTGCTAAAAAGAAACATGTTCGTTGAATTAATTGAATGCAATTATGCATTTTAAGAAGTTTTGGTAAATGGTGTAGAATGAATATTTGGACATTACACACAATGAACTATAGATATTATGATGGATATAATTTGCAAATCCAAAAGTTAAGTTAGTTCAATGAGCCACTATTCAACAATTATACACTCTTGAAATCATGCAAAATTGGACACCTATCAAATGAATCTTGATGCAAGTGCCACTTGAAAATACAAATATAATCATTTTAACATAGTTCCCAAACCAACTAGCATGTGCAAAAACAATTCATAGAGCACAAGGCCTTACAATGGAGAAATTTGATCCAAAGGGAATTAGGAGACATGGGATTGTTTACACTACACTTTCTTGGGTCAAAGTTATTCAGTATCTTTATCTTTTAATTAACAAATTAGAGAAAAGTTATTTCTTGATTTGTCAAAAAGTTGCTATAGAGATAGATAGGTTACAAAGCCATGCATATTGGCAATTTGAATATGGACTACACGCAATAGCGAATTCTAATCATTTGGTGATATGTCTAAACACACAAATTTTGCTATTGCACATTGATGATATATTAAATGACCATGAACTAATGCAAGTAGACATTCTATGCCTGCAAGAAGCTCTTGCATAATTACCCCCCAATCAAACAATATTTACAAAATGATACAATTCTTCGAAAACATATTCAATCCATGGAATTCTGACTCTCTTAAAAAAATATAGTCACTAATAGAAAAATAAGCTACACAGGAAATTGCACTAAAGCAATTGTTGTTGATTTCAAATTTTCCAACAATGAATTTAAGCTAGTAAAAATTTACAATAGATCAAATTCTTCGCTTAGTAGTATTCATGACATTTTGGATTCCATTTTGTTAAACAAGCAAAAAAATATGTGGATTCTAATTACTAGTGACTTTAATATTGACTTCCTACAAGACACATCACACACACAAAAGTTATAGTTATTTATAGAAACAAAGGGCATGATATTAAAAACAAGAAAACCAATAATGGAATCTGGATCACTACTTGCAAATGCCTTCTTTTCTTTCAATTCCTTGCATAATAATATGCAAAACTTTTTTAATAGGCTATTTAACATACAAACCTACATATGCTAATCTATTCAGCAAAACATGCTACATTGGACAACCGTTTTTATGCCTTCCCAATATAGTTCTAGTTAGAATTTATCAGTAAAGAAAAATTCAAATTTAAAAGAAACCAATTTAGTCATTTCTATTTGCACTAATTTTCGATACAAGTCAACAACTTGAGAAAGAGACACAAAATGAAAAAAAATACAATTAAAAAAAGGTTGCTCGTAATGAACTTGAAATCATTGTTTTATACATTATATGATTTAATTTGATTATTTTCCCCTTAACCATGCTCTCATAACAACCACCATTATCTATTATTGCATTGCAAGAACATTTAGATACTTTCCATTGAAAGAGCACAAACATATCAATAAGAGTATTCTTAGTTTTCTTCACCTTTCAAGGGTGTTGCAACTGAGTCCTCCAACAACTACTTCTCTTTCATGAAGACAAAGGTATTCCCTTGACAATTCAATCTTTCTTGCTTATATTTTTTCATTTTTTTCTATGTATATGTATTCCTTGCATTTGTCTTTGTCCTTTGGCATTTGTCACAAGTACAGTTGCAAATATTTTTGAAAAAATTTAAAAGGCTATTTGCATTAAAAAATCTGCTTGCTACAAGTTACAAGAGAGACAACATCAAAAGGCGATTGCCAAAATAAGTTAAAAAAAATCAGTTTTTCTCTTTTTTGACAAAGTGCCATTTCATTGTAGATTTTGTCCTTGGAGTAACCACATTACAAAAAAATAACACCCTAAACATAACATCCATGCAAACAGTTCATACAAACCAAATTTCCTTGTAGAATTCTAGTTTCCTTCTTTTGATAATTAATTCTACTTTCTAATATTTCCATACTCAAGAAATCACCATTGTAATCTTCTACTATCATCCAACTCTACTTAGTGACATACAACATCTTTAGAGTAGAAGTTTTGGCATTCTATGGACCTGGCCAATCAAAGAAATTGAGTTCCCCTTTCAAGACACAATTGATCCAAGTTCATCTAGTAGACAAGAACAGTTAGATGAACATCACAATTCACATAAATCACAATTTGATCAAGCACTTTGTTGACTATTTCTCTTCTAGAAAAATTGTCAAAATCACTGACTTTGCATTGAAACAAAAAGGACCATATGAGAGAGGAGATGCAAAGTATCGCATTGTGCTATTGGAGAAAAGTAAAGTTGAAAATATAGAATGAGTTTGCAAAATGCATAAATTGCCACCAGATGCAACTATCAATGAACTATTGACATCAAACAAAGCTTATTATGTTGGCTCCATCACAACAATTGTTGTTGCATGCCAACGAAACAACAATTGATATGAACTCTATATCAAGGATGGTGAAACAAAAAATGATCATGCAATTGTAAACATTTCTTTTGTTGATATGTTGCTTCCTTTTTCATAAATTTCCAAATTATTCTCTTCTTCCATTGCAATTAAAAAAAATCAAGTAGTTGTATTATATTCTAATTCCTGGGAACAATCATTAGCCTTTCTCTTTTCTATTTCATCTACAACTGAATGAAGCCTATAAAATTATTTTTTTACAAATACAAGAGCAATTGTCATATGATGATGCACCATTGTACTTATTCACACAAATTGTAAGGAACTACCCAAAAGGATGCCACATGAGAGGCCTTCCTCAACAACATTTGTTTATGCACTGACTAATTCTTTTGCAAGACAAAATCTAATTCCATTCATGGAATCAAAAACTCAGGTACCTAGTTAAGCTTGTTCTCTTTTTTTCCACTTTGAATATCATATATCATTAGTCTATGTGCTTGTTATTCTATTAGTTTTTTTTACCAAAAAAGCATACATTTGACAATAGAAACAAATGTCAACTAGGAAACACTATATAGAAATGCATGTGAATGCTTTTAGAACTAGACTAGTTAGTCATTGAGCTACTTTTAACAGGATTCATTGAATTGGACAACAACTATGTGGACTAATTGCTTATTTATATGCTCTTGCTATATGTATCATTTGTCGCCAAATTAGCATTTTCATCGAAAAGACTTGCTATGTTTTGCACAAGTGTAGTTTCGTTGTTTAACTAAAGTTCTCTTGGATTATACATTTTCTACTTTTACACATAGACTATTGTAAAAACATCAAAACTATATATTATATGATTTTGATGTCTCTCAAAGGACACTTGCACTAGATTTCTACTATAATCATTATCAAAATGTAATTATTTTGGAGCACTTCTAATTATTCACAATAAATAAATAAATAAATGTAATTATTTTGGAGCACTTCTAATTATTCACAATAAATAAATAAATAATTGCTACACAAAATTCTTTTGTGTTGCAAAAGTATTCAGAGCCTCTATTTATTTTTTCAAAACACTTCCATGGAGATAAGGGTTGCTTAAATTGAAGAACGCATTCACACTTCTGTACCAATGAATATGCAGGCAATGCAATTAACCAATGATTCATAATTTATTGGTTTGTGCATATTGCAAACACGAAACACCAACAATTGCCAACATTTCTTATGAGGACTATTAAAAAAAGAAACATTTCCTCAATAGTCTTCCATTTACGAACATTCTCCCAACAAGGACTGTTCACTTTGGGCATGGATAACATAATTACTGGCATAAAAAAATATTGCTCATCACATAATAGGTTACATCTAATTTCACATTTTGATAAGTTTTACCTTTAAATGCACCAAAAAGCTTGTACTTTATAAATAAAAAATAATAATAATTTAGCATTTTTTTTCTCAAATTATGGCATCATACTCATAATTTCTTTTTGTTATCCTCCAAAAACAGAGACCTATTTTATTTATTCTTGTTTAACGAAAATCACTAGACAAAACATCTATGTTCTTTCATTGCCATTATTAGTTTTAATAATGCAACATAGCTAATAGCACATTTGTTTGCTTTTGACCCTCACGCATCATAGTATCCACTGCAACTTATGACTAGAGAAGAATTTACTGCCTTTTGTACCACTTATATAATCCTATTCGCCAAATTTCTCCCACAGTTGATATATTCATATATTAATATAATGAAAATTAAATGGGAAAAAAACAATTTATTTAGATTGCTAGCTATCTTACTCCTTAGTTGTTTTAGTTTCCAGTCAATATTTCGAATGACATATGAGTCTTATTTTTCCTTTTGCATTTCTAGGTCCAATATAGCATTCGACTCCTCTTTTTGCATTACCAGAAGATACATACAACTCTTTGAGCTTTTTGCTTTATTTTTTTACATAAAGACACAAAATACATTTTGTTGTTGCTCTAAAACAATTAGTGTTATTCATAAACTTTTATGTTCATATGTCATTAAGGTATACCATCTAACATGTTTCTACATTTCCATGTTTTTCAAAATAGTGAGTTGAACCTACCTAGCCCATTGAATATAGACAACTAAGTTATATATGGAATATTGAAAATCAAAATATGTAGTTTGAGCTTTGCAATCATAATATGCACATTAGCTCCATCTCTGTATAGGCCTCTATTGAAATTGACACTTTTCATCTGCCTTTATGTCACCTTAAAATTCAATGAAACCATAATAGCCCAATGGTACTTTGACATGTTAAACAAATCCATTTCCCTTTGCAAAAGTATAACAGTAGCAATTGCCAAACATTTTTTTCTATTGATAATTTTTTATTTGGTCATTTGAACCTGGAAACATGATATATAGATTCATACAGATATTGTAGCGATCAAAACAAAGAATATTGTATCTTCGAGTTCTACCATTTGCTACAACATAATTCATTATCAAAACATCGTGGATTGAACATACAATATACGTCAATAATACCTCATTTAGAAACCATTTCTACACCATGTCTAACCACTACTAATAAAGGGGGGTATTAAGACAATACCTAAGATAATATTTTTGTAAATTGTCACAAATTAAGACAAAATTGATGAAAAAAGACAAAATCTCTACACACTGTTCACACAACCATTAAAGAATTGTGTCAAACAATTTAAGAACCATTGGTATCAGCCAATAACAATGATTCAACCATATTATACTTTACTCATGTACAAATAAATTCATCCTGAGACCGATATATTGTTCAAAAAATTAATTTGCAGTAGAAGAATAAATTATATCAGCAAACAATAAACATAGTTAACACAAGATTTTTGGTCCAACTTTGACCTTGGAAAAACACCATGCCTTGGGGAAAACTAGTACGAGAGAGAGAAATTTAATTAAGCTTCTCATGGAAATTTCATAGGTTACAACTAGTTGTAACAATATGATTGTCTTAAGCCTCAAAAACATACACTCAACACTTAGAAATATGAGACAACTTTGACTGTACATACTGTTAGTTATAGTACAACTGTACGGAGTGCTACATTCACCTCTAATAACTTGCCAAATAGAAAAATTAAGTGCATACTAGATGATTTTACCTCTGCTATTATTGACCTTGATTTATGTGCATTTGACTCAGCCTAGAAATTAGTGCCTTCATCTATGTTGTATGACTTGTCACACTCACCAATACGACCAATCTATTACATAGTATGACCAGTCTGTTACAGTAGTACAACCTCTCTTCTCCTGCTACAGTCATTCCTTAGGAGTTGGGCCATCCTAAATATCTTGGGAAGTGCACACCATTTCTAATTGTAAGTCTGGAAATGCATGCTATATATTTTCCTTCTCCAACCTTGGAGTGCATGCTAAATGGATGCCTCTTCCATACTCCCCTTCTCCATTTCTCATCTCAATCGCTCTCTCTTGGAACTTGTGCCATCCAAAATACTTTACTCTCTTCTTTGGAATGTGTGTCCCTTCTTTTCCTTGCTTTTGAATATGTGAAATGAAGTCTCATGCTTTCTTTTATTTACCCATTAGGGTAACTCCTCATAACCTTTCGAATTCCATGGTTGAGATTAAATCTTGATCTCAATATCGATGGCTGAGATATAATCTCAAGTTCACTTAAATTTCCTAACTAATCTATACACTGAATCTTTTTTTTCGAAAAGTCACTTTTTCCTAAATATTATAAAAGTACACATTATGACTTAAAGTCACGTTATAAACATAATAAAGTGCAACTCACTTTTAAATCATAAAGTCACATAAAGAGGTACTTTAACAAATGTTCTTTAATAAAGTCACCTAATGACATTAAATGAGACTTCACATCACCTTAGACTCCCACACCTAGGCACCTGATGCGGGAGTATCCTCGAGCTACAAAATACTAACACTCCCTCTTAGCGAGGGAGGTACTAATAGCATCAGCTCTAACTAGATCACTCTCTAGTCTACTCCCTCCAACTGCTGAAGCTACTCCCTCTGGATATGCAATCTCCTCGGATGTTTGTACTTGATCAACAACTAAAGGTGTGTGACAGATCACTCTGAACTAATATTTATGTTGACTCCCAGGATCATCCTCTAGAGTAATCTCATACCAACTCAGTCTCCTTACTGAGCTATAAGAATCCTCTATACTAGCTGCAATCACTACTTCCAGTGAGTCTAACCTCCCACCATACTCATCATATACAAGTTGGACTCTCAACCTGTATACATTTCCCTCTTGAGTGGCAATCACTCATGATGCATCCATGCCCTCACTCACTAGATAAATAATAAACCGTCCTTGTACATGAAGGACTGCATATCCGTCATATTCTAGAGTTGATACTGAGAGAAAGTTCCTTCTCAACTCTAGGAAAAACAACACACCGCCAATCTCCAAACTCGAGTTGAAATACGACTCTTCCAACTCCCTCTACCACATGGGTGTCGACAAACCCATCCTCAGTAAGCATAAATCTGTCCAACTTTGTCAACTTCAGGAACATAGCTCGTGTCCCTGTCATATGGCATGTTGCTCCATCATCAATGTACCATGCTCCACTGTCCTCACACTTAGCCATGCTTCTACCTAAAATAACTGATACTAGGGATATCTCCTTCTCAAACTTCCTTGCAAACTCTTCCACTTTAGCTGAAGTGGCATCCTCAGACTCTTCTTTCTTCTTGTTCTTATTCTTCTGAGGACATTGCCCAACACAGTGTCCATATCCATAGCAAGCAATTCATCTCACTTTGCTCATATATTTCTCAAATTTGGCTCCACTGCTCGAGCCACCTTCTTCTTCTTATAGTTTGTTGTAAAAGCCGCATTCTCTTCATTAGCTTATTTCTACTGACCTATGGAAGTAGAGCTAGATCTGAGCTCCTCCTGAGTGAAGTTATCCCAAATTCTATCCCAAGAAGGAAAATTCTCTATGGCTACAACTACACGGATAAAATTATGCCAATTTTGAGATAAACCATTTAAGGATACTCTCACCAACTCTGCATCATCCACCTTATCGCCAACAACTCCCAGCTCATCATGAACCTGTTAAATGTGGGTCAGGTAGGAAGAGACATTCTCGATCTTGTTCATTTTGGTTTCTCTCAGTTTCTACCTCAAAACCATCTTTTGATTCTCATTTAAGCTCTGGTATAGGTTGGTTAAGGCACCCCACATCTTAAAAGCATGGTCTTTACCTCATATATGTGGAATTACATGATCCTTTACCACATCAAGGATGATCCTCCTAGTGTTTATGTCCTTTTTGTTGACGGTTGTTAGTGCTTGTGCATCGGTGGATGTGAGAACTTGAATTGGATTTTCCTGCATGCTATGCATCGCTTCACTCCAATGTTCATTTTCCTCCAAAATAAGCACCATCATAGCCTTCTATGGAACAAAAATCCAAGATCCATCTTGCTTATCTTTCAACCTTAAACCGGTGGCCATTTTCTAGGAGTACACAAACTGCCTACACTCCAAAAACAAAGAAATCTTTTCCCACGTGTGTACAAAATCACTTATCATCTATCATACCCAGCGATTCTCTTACATATACTGTTGTTCTGAACTAGCACTTCTCAATCAAATCACTTGCTCTCTCTGTTGCTCCAACATTCCAATAAAATTCAAAGCCCTAGCTTTGATACCATGACGAAAAGACGAATTCTCTACACACTATTCACACACAACCATTGAAGAATTTCATCAAACAATTTAAGAACCATTGATATCAGCCAACAATAATGAGCCGACCACATTATACTTTACTCAAGTACAAATAAATTCATCCTGGGACTGATATACTGTTAAAAGTGTAATTTACAGTAGAATAATAAACTATATCAAAAGACTTTAAACATAGTTAACACACAAGATTTTTGGTCCAACTTTGACCCAGAAAAAACCCCATGCCTTGGGGAAAACCAGTACAAGAGAGAGAGAAAATTTATTAATATTCTCATGGAACTTTCAGAGGTTACAACTAGCTACAACAATAAAAAAATATGACTATCTTAAGCCTAGAAAACATACCCCCAACACTTAGAAATATCAAACAACTTTGACAGTACAGACTGTCATTTCTAGTACAATTGTATGGACTACTACAATCACCTCAAACAATTTTCCAAATAGAAAAATAAAGTGCATACTAGATAATTTTATCTCAGCTATTGCTGACCTCGATTTTTGTTGTCAGGTCCCCACCCTTCTACAGAGAGAAGACGTGACTATGTTGCTATCAATCCGGGAAAACTAGCCCCATTAACATGATATAAAATGCATGAACCTTAAAAACATACGGGTGAAAACACGAAGTTTGGTAACACTTTTGTGAGAATCGGGTGCTCGAGCAACATAGCGGAATTTATTCGTCCGAATAACTATATTTATTCGGCTGAATAATTTTTAACGGGGAATCGTTTAAATTAACAGAGACATCGAATTTTTTTTTGCGTTTGGTTTTTCTGTCGAACAACCTTTGTTGTAAATAGCGGTTCTGTAATGGAAAAGTATTATTCGGTCGAACAATTATTCAGCCGAACAATTGTTCGGTCGAATAATTGTTCAACCGAATAATTGTTCGGCTGAATAATTATTTGGCCGAATAACCTTTGAGACCTGAAACCTGCACAGTTTTCAGGTTTCTCCATTTTCGGAAGGTAAAATGGATGTCTTACACTACAAATCGATTGTCGGACTTGATACCATTAGTTTTGTCACTGAATTTACTTTCCGTAGGTATAGATTTTGTTGTGTATAGGTGAGATCTGATATTTTTAATTTTTTTGTTTCTTAACATGTGTCGAGTTTTGTTTCATCTCTTTCAAAATGTGGTGAAATGAAAAATATATAACTTTAAAAATACACCACCAAAAAAATTGAAACAAATATGGTGCCGTTAATTTGAGTGTCTACTTCAAAAGGGTATTCGCATATTTTTAAGTTTTATAGTCAATTAAGAGAAAAGTGTCACAACCAAAAACATGTTGAAAGTCAACAAGGTTTCCCTGTTGATCGAATTCAAAAAAATATTATAATAATTATATAGATCCATTGGTTACAAACTTATAGTCATCCTCTAGTATATTGTGTTTATATTGTCGTAGCACATTTTTTTTTTGCAAAACACATGTTTAACAATGATTTTAGGGGCGCAACCAAACATGACTATTTTTTAGTCCTTTCATTTATAAGGACACACTATCAAACATTTGCCAAAACGACATATCAAAGCTCAATAAAAAAAAATTAAAAAATTATGAATAGAAAGCTAACATAATTCTCTACAAGTTTTGTTTTTACTTAAAAGTGAAACTCTAAACAAAAATATCACTTTTGTTCACCCAAAGTTGAAAAACATGAAAAAATCAGATTTATTTTCTCATAAGGGCCCCCAAAATAGACACCCATCTTTATGGATTCACCCATACACAGATGTATAAAACATGCAATCTACAGCAGAAGCATACATATTCAAGCATTCACATACATGTTGTTCCTACTCATAAAACAAGCAACGTTCATCATGTTCAAGCATTTAACATGTTCATGATAATTTATGAAGAAAATACAATTGCAGAGTTAAATACAAGAATACTTATCTTGAGAAGACGCTTCCCCGCAATTAGCTATGTCATTGCAACGTTCCACCCAACCATAGGCCAGCGTGCTCCTTACTCTCTCAGCATCACTTCCACCCCCGAGCTGGGCATGATTTCCACAGGAGACTAGGGGACGCAGACTTACACACAACAAGGCCAAATACCCACAGTCAATCCAATAACCACATCCAAACAAATTCAGCCCACTAACAGATGGATTCTTGGACTTACTCAGCCAAGCCAACACAAGGATGCACTACACAGCAAAATGCAAGTTCTGGGTATGAACCAAAAACATCTTGGGAGCCAAAATTGACAACGGTGAATGGGGATAACAGCCCTATGACCAAAATCGACTTCACAGAACGTTCTTGGCTCCACGTGGGTAAGAAAATGACTCAACAACCACTTAGAAATTTGTGATGTCTTCTCTAATTTGATGGGAATTACAAAAAATGATTTCCAGCTTGGGAAAATGAAGAAAATGGCTTCCCACGTGAGGCAAACCACACACGCAACAGACAAATGTGAATGTCACACATGGGAAGCTCCTAGTGGCTTCAGAGAGCCCCAACGTGGATGAATGATGGGTGAGAAAAATGCCTAGGAGCCCCCAGTCATGAAGGAAGAACACAGCAAACCAAAAACGTGGACGAAAATAGCTCTCCAAGCTTCCATTGCGTGAGGAAATGGAGAACTCCTTGCGTGAGGAAAAATGCGGCTGCCTCTATGAGTGAATAATCTACTCCCCTCTTCCACATGAGGGATAATGGGTGAGAACTCTCCCCTTGGGCATGCGTGTGGTCAAAGACTGGCGTCCCTTCCAAAAATGACGATTTCCCACACCTCCCAATCCCCAAGGCAAAAACTTCCCAACTAAATCCTTGGAGAAATAAGTGGGTGGTTGAATAAGGCAAGAAAGGTGGTTGGTAGCTGATGGGTTCTCCTTTTAACATTTGGCTTCTCCCCATTGGCTCAAGGTTAAAAACCCCCCCACCCCCTTTATCCTTAGGAAATCATGCCCCATCTCTTTAATGTTGCAATGACATAGCTAGTTGTGGGTATTTTATTAATTGCATATTTACATGATGTAGAAATTATATTGTTCCATCAACTAGCATGATAACCATCGGCATCGATTTTAATTTCCGAAACGTAGAACACTAAATCCATGGTGGGGCCTTTTCCTTGAGATCCACACCATAATTTATTAATGCTATTTACATCCTTTATAATTTAATGCAATTGGGGTTGAAACCGAGGTATTACAATCCCCTCCCCCTTCAACAACATTGTCCTTAGTGCTCATCAAAACTGAACAAAATGCTACCCTGGAACTACCTCAGTGATGTACAAATTTGAACAAAAAATGGGTGTGCCAATCACATTAAATCCTATAGCTCCCATGTGGCCTCATCGGGATCATGGTGCTCCTTCAGCATATTTCACTTATTCGATGGTACTATCTGGAACTCCTCCTTGGTCCCACTACATGGTTGTCTTGCATACATACTCCTCCAAGTCCTTGATTGCATGCATCAGTACACACCACCGAATCTTTTTTCGGTCCTAGAGAATCCTTCTCCGCAGCTTGGAACATCTCCAATGTCTTTGGAAATCTAGCAATACATATGCTCAATCCCCAAGCAATGAGTCAATTCCGACGTCAGATTTACAAGGTTTTTCAAAAATCATGGATGAATCACATGCACATGTATATCGACATAAAATCAATAAGAAGTTGTTAAGTGAACCAAATACTTATATTGCATAAGTATATTCTTTTGGTTCCACAGGTGTCTGACTGGGATTAACACAACCATGGAACTCACGACCCTGCCCCACCTCACACCTGGGTGTGCATTAAAGGGTAGCCAAATTTCTGCAACCCTCGGATCACCCGAAAATATCTTTCACTCAAGATCTAATAGCTCTGCTTTAGAGCCTAAAACTCCTTCTAGGTTCTCACCAAGCTCGATGCCTCCTTTCCAGACACCACAACAATTAATTCACATGTCAGATTCATTCATATAAGGTGCAATCTATAACAAGATTTTCAAAACGATGGCTGCATCATATGCTCATGTATATTTACATGAATCAACAACAACAACAACAGTTTGATAAGTAAACCAAATACTTATCTGTATAACATATTGTTACGGAGAAAACTTCCTATGGCTTGGGGTGTACCAAAACAGACATAGAAACTGCAGAAATCAATCCCTTCCCAATATGCAGGAGAAATAAACATCTAACACTAAAGGATCTCGAAACATACCTTATTCTGGACAGTTGTAGTAGATCCTCGTCATTAGAGGAAATTTTGGGTCTAAAATGGGCCTTGTAAGAAAACACACCAACAATAAATTTTGTGAGTTGGAATTCAAGACCTAATAGAATTTCAATAAAATGAGTCAACCATAATGGTTGAATTGACATATTTGTCATAAAAGAAAACTACTTTTTTTGTTCGTATTTTTGACATATCTCCNGGGAGATATTGTTGGATGCAGAATTTAATTATGTATCCAATGAGTACTCACATTGCTTACTTTTGACGGACCCCGCTACCCCAAAAACAAGAAATACCGGAAAAAATGTGATGATGATGTCATCATCACATTTTTTCAGGCATTTCTCTTTTTTGGGGTAGAGGGGTCCTTCAAAAGTATGTAGTGTGGGTACTCATTAGATGCATAATTAAATTCCGCATCCAATGATCTCTCCCACTCGGAATTTGAGTAAAAACGTAGGGAGATATGTCGAAAATACGAACAAAAAAAAGTAGTTTTTTTCATTCTTCCTCCAAAATTAAAAACTATTATTTTATTATTTTAACTATTATTTTATCATTTTCCTTAGGAGGCCCATTTTAGACCTCAAATTTCCGCTAATGTGAGCTTTTTCCAATCCCACTTGCGTTAGTAATTTACTCTCAACAACAGTAAATAAGGCAAGCACGCTATATAATATAGTGCTAGTCCTACTCTAGCATATATATATATATATATATATATATATATATATATATTAATAGAAACTGAATTTTTTTTTTATTTAAAATAGGCTGTAGCCCAGCCAGGCGTACAAAGAGGAGTTCTGAAACAGAAGGCTGATGACCTCTATTATAAAAGTCAGCCTTCTTAAAACTGCTTTGAGAAATGAATCCCAAATGTTTCTGATGCTATTTCGAGAAAAGGACTGCTTGCAAGAGTAGACTCTCACGAATTGTGAGCAGAGAAGAATACAGAAACAAAACATTAAACAGGTGGAGAGGAGTGCCCCTTAATGAAAGGATCCAATTTCTTCTGGGATCCCACGCTGATGTTTGAGGCTGCTTCCTTTTCTCTACGTTCTTTATTTGTCTTTTGCCCTCTAGTGAGGGGAGGAGAAGGAGCTGAAAAGTCTTCGGATTCGGAGGTTCCCTCTGACGAAGGGACCAAGGAGGCCGGTCCTGCCTGGGCTGAGGTCTCATGAACCAAATCGATGGGATCTTTCTTTGAACATGGGGAAGTAGGTTTTGGAGAAACTTGTTCAACTGCCTCCAAGGAGCCAATGGGGCTAGGGCTGCCCTACTCTTGGACAGCTGGAACTTCAAGTTCTTGTGCTTCATCTTCTTGGAGAACTACAAAACTATTTTTGTTTTTCGGCCATGCAGTATTTGTAAGAGGAGAGTGATCTTGGGAAACCTTCTGCTGAGACACTTGAGGCTCCTTTCGCCGAGGAGAACGATAACGATTAGAGACCGTATGGAACTCTATATCTTTGGAAGCTAGGAGATTTGCTGGTTTCTGTAGTTCTGCAAGATTGGGGCAGCTTTTAGTGAAGTGGCCATATACATGACAGAATTTTCATTTGAAATGGATCTGCTCATAGTCCAGTTCTTAAATGTGGCTCCATTCTCCTAATGTGAGCTTTAGGGCCTCTGGGAGCCCTTTCTCTAGATTCATCTCTACGCAGATACGAGCACATTTGTACTGACCCCATTTTGGCTCTGCAGTATCTAGATAGCAACCTAGATTATTACTAATGTCAATCAGAGTGTTTTTCCCCCAAATATGAAGGGGGAGGTTAGGAAGTCTTACCCAGACTGGAGCGGCAGTGATCTCTACTTTTGGGTTAAGCCCCAGAGACCAAGGGGCTAAGAACAGACCTCTCGATCCCATGAAGAAAGGGCTCGAATGAAAGACAAGGTCTCTTTCTTCTTTATTTGAGAACAAGAATACAAAAAACCCTCGACTAGCTGCAAAGAGAGAGACCTGTCCTTGCAGAAGAGGGTTCCAATGTTCTGCGATCCAGATCTCCACCGCCTTAGGGCTGGGCCACAATCGTGTGAACTTACCAATGAGGGCTTGCTCAGAGAGGATGAGAGATTTCTGGCATGGATCTGAAGGAGAGAGCTCCATAGAAGGGATCTCATCCATCTTTTTCACGAACTTGGAAGAAGAATGAGAAGTTGCCTGAGGAGCGACAGCTTGAACAAGGGCCTTGAAGGCGGCGAGCTCGACATGAGAGCCCATTTCCTGAGAGAACTCCATGCTAAAAGAAATGGTATCCAAACCCCACACTGAGGACGAGCAGCAGTAGCCAGTGATCCATCCAAGCTCGGCTCTGCGCAGAGAGGGAGGCGGCAGCTAGGGAAACCCTAGCCGCAGATCAGGAGCCACTCCGTCATTCTGAACATATCCCATTACTTTTTGATTACCTTCTTAGTCCTACTCTAGCATATATAATCAACAATGTATAAGAAATTAAACACATCCATGGATTCAATATTTATTTAAATACACATTATTGGACAGGAAAATATATTCCTATTAATCAAATTAGAGATTACACAAGAGACAACCTTTGTCGGCACGTCTGCGAACCGGAGAAACTAAGTCCTCCACCTGGCCCTCCACCACCTCAATCTTCCATCTCTCAATAGCAAGCTCACAAGAAAAGGCAAGCTTGGGAAGAACACAAAGTGCTCCAATGGATAAAGGGATGCAGACCCAAGTATAAGAAAGCTACGGCAACAATGGACTATAGTTTTCTTGCTCTTCAATTCCTCCCTTTCAATGTATTCAAAGGGTTCCTTATATAGTGCTTCAATGGGGTAATGGAAGGTCAAATTCGAGCGATATCGAGGCATATGTAAGGCCAAGAGACAAGTGACTCAGATCCACATCAAGGAAAAATCCAAAAATATTTGGCCTTTTGCACACATCCCAATGTACGCGGGTTTAAGGCTAATATCCATGTATATATATGAAAAAGGGATTAAAATTCCCGTACAGCAAATAATAGGTGTTTTTAGGGATGATCTTGGAAACATCAAAGGTACAAAAATAGTCCATGGTGTCCAAAGAGTTTGCATAGGGACAGGGAAGGCCATAAAAGTGTGATCAACCATGTGTGGTAAAATCAGCTATAACAGATGCCCCCTAATGTGTGAGGTTAGAGGGGGTAACATGATGGCCGAAATACATTATAAATCCATCCAAGAAGTGGATTTATGAAGAACCAAGTGGAAGAACCATCCATCCAACAGTATAGTACAATAATCAATCTCTGCACATGACTGCAAATACATATAGCAGTCCCGGATACATAAGAGTACAATGGCCATGAATAAGCATGATATACAAAATGTGACATGTTTGGTTATCACCATGTACAATATATAATAGATCAAAATCTCCATGATGAAGATATATAAAGGATAAATATCTCCATGAAAGCTGAAGATATACAATGGATCAATATCTCCATAATGGCTGAAGATATTTGACATACACTAGAATCAAGTCACGAGAGTTGAAATCTCATGAACATTAGCACGATCAAGGAGGTAGCATATATGAAATGCCACCAATCTGGAAAGTCTTCTACACAAACCACTACGAGTACATGTCCTACTATGTGAATAGAGGTGTCGAGGTCGAACATAGTAGTCCATCATTTGATTACCGGTCATTGATGTATAATGTTAACAGACGCGAGATCACCCACTGATAATGAAAATGGGAATCAAGGTACTAGAGTGCAATCTAATAAGTGAAAATAAATGTGTTGAGGTCGAACACTTAGAAGAATCCATCGATTAGGGGACATTGATGCATTCCCAAAAATGTCGATGGAAAGAGAACCTACCACTGATGACTGTAAGTATCAAGGCTCTCAAATGACTCTAGACTCCTATCCCAGAATAAATGATCTGAAGTCGATGGGATGGAATCCGCTAGAAGGAGGGAATTAAGGCATCCCCCATCAACCAACACGAGGTACTCAGCAACGTTGTATAATGTGGAAGGACTCGAACAAGATGTGCATGAACCAGTAATAGTATCGGGAATGGCCGACTTGCAAAGTTAAGACAACTGAGGAATGGTCGACTTAGGCTTCAACTTGGTTCGAACAAGAGCATAAATGTGAATGGTGACTGAATGTAGGCAGCATAGACTCGATATACAAAAACTGGGACATCTCTGTGACATAGGAGGTATCAACAGAGGCTCCATAGGGACTGGAAGCTTAACCAGTCGGTGGAGGTAAACTCAAAAAAATGAGTACAACTCCTAAATTCAAACTACTAACCCAACCAATATATGTGATATACAGTGCTCTGTTCGAAGGAGACATGACTCGACTGCTGCCAAAGATAACATCTTTTCTTATCCGGCTTTTTGGTTTTTTGATTTTTTTGGACATTTTTAGATATTTTGAAAATCTTGAAAAAGAATAAAAGTGCTTTATAGTTACAAGTCTAGGAGGAGACGAGTGTCATGGAACAAAAAAACTAGTTCCAAGCAACAGAACATACCTATGCTCAATACAAGGAAGAATGTGTAGGATAATGACAGTCAGGGGAAAGTCCCCTCCCTGTAAAAAATGGGGAATCAAGCTGCAAAAGATATATATAAAAGGCTATGCTTGGATAGACATGAGACAAGCTCGGGCTATATGGTTGGTAATCAAAGTCAGGGAAACTGGCATAAGGCTCAATAAGGCAAGAAAAAATCATTATAATGCAATTACAACTTGACATATACAAGGGAGTCCCAAGGAAATGGCCAACATAAAGTTCAAGAGGAGTATGAACCTCTTGCTCAAAGTCATGGAAGTACTATACAAAGGACTCCCGCACCCTAAAGGAGAAATGTTAGCATGGACACCAAATGCAAAACAAGATCTAACTAGGGTACCCATGTATGGTAAAGCTCTACCATTCACAGCATGTCACTTCTAAAAACAACAAGAAGGTTCCATGACAAGATGGAGTGGGTTCATACCTAAGGTTAAAATGAAGCAGTCATAAGGTTATGAAAAGTGCAAACAGATGTGAAACCTAACCTATATGCCAGTTTAGACATAATACCTATAGTAAGCATGAACGGATCAAAGCCACGGTCAAACCGCACTCAAAATGGATTCCTACAACATCAAATTAGTTCAAACGGTCCAAAATGGTCAAAAACTATAAAAAGTGGGTTAAAATTTCAAACTTTTTTTATAAATAGTAAAAAAATTAAAAATTTTCATACCATTTGAAATTTTTACCCAACATAGTGCATTTGAGCTCAGAACTTCATAAGCGAATTTCGGGAGCATCGTCCGACGGATTCCTCCTCCATTTGATCCAAGTAGATTCTCATGCCCTCCTCCTTCATTTTGATGCAATTTTTTTCAAATTTCATGGTCTATTTTATTTTTTGAGCCATCCATACTTGTGCATTTTGGCCCACGTGGAAATCAGGCCTTTTTCTGCTTATAGGGCTCGCCATACATGGAAAATGCACCAAAAATTGCGTACATACATGGTTGTTTTGAGAACAGTCGCGTACAGGGCCGCAAATAAGGTTTTAAAGGGAAAATATTGATCAAACAACTTGGTTTTTGTGTAGGATGGTGCTATCCTAGAGAGAAAGAGAGCATGGTGATGTTGAGGAAGTTGTGCAAGGTGATCTCATGGCCCAACAAGCATTACGGGCATGTGGATTGTACAAGTTTTGGTGTCTTGGCAGCCTGAGGGCCAAACCAAGACTACTCTAGCTACTGGTGGACTATTGGGTTCCAGAATTTGAGACATTTCAGATCGATGGGATGTCAGTCAGCATTGAGTTTGAAGACATATATTTCATCACTGGTTTGTCCTGACGAGGAGAGATGGTGAACCTTTAATCTCATGGGCCAGGAGGTGGGCTGACTATAGATGAGTACATAGCTGTGTACTACTTTCCGGAGATGGAAAAGGTTGGGCGTCAAATCCTGACAAACTCTATCCAGATTCTGGGGCTGAAGGCCATAATTTTGGCACTAGGCAAGATTGTAGGGTTTGCTTCACTCCAGAAGGCCTCAAGGCCAATGATGTTCTATGCAGTAGAGTGCATGTGACCTATAGTGTATGACTAGAGTATGATGTTGTTGAGCAACATGAAACAACAACTTAGTGACTGCAAGATGGGTAGGGTGCAGAACTTTGGGTTCGGTAGTATACTGAGCATGTTTTTCTTTGACCGGGTGCCAGGGCTAAGCCCTAGGGTAGACATTGCTCCACATGGATTCTAAGATCTAGCCCAGTGATGCTGGGTGAATGTCATGCACAGACTGGGCAAAGGTAGGGTGGCTAACCCCTACCCAACATATTTCTCTCCATGGTGGTAGAGATAGATCATTGCCATAGACGACTACCCCTATGCAGGGATAGACTTCCGCAGAGATCCGGATATGTCGCTACCACCAGGAGCAACTTATGTTGACATAGGTAAAGAATCCCAAACCTAATTTTTAAGTTTTGAATTATTTATTTTTTTGTGTTTTTTGATATATTGACTCAAAAGACATATTTTTGTTGTGACGACACATAGTGACAATCTGTCATGTATATGCAGATGTAGGACCATGATGGTCAGAAGGCTTCCCTCATCATCGACGGAGGGGAAGAGGAGATGATATCATGGGTGCGGATGCAGAGAGGAGGCTCCAAAACATCCACACAAACTTTGTTCGTTTGACACATAGGGTACCCATGGTGCAAGTTGAGGACTTTTCCTGAGGCCATGCAACACCAAGTGGTTGGTGTACCACGAGCATGGGTTCGACTATTTCGACGGATAGATAGAGCCATAGTGCTCTATCATGATTAGAACCCCCCTCCTCCTCAAGATTAGAGACCTGAGTGTATTCATTTTTGTATGACCATGTATTATGTCTTGGTGGCTTGGAAGCCCCAATTTTGTATATGACACTTATGTATTATGACATCACTTTTTGGATGTTAATGAAAAAACTTTTATGATGATCGATTTTATTTTATTTACATGTGTGTAAAATGTGTGTTTGTGATATGATTATGGTCTATGAAACAAATGCCAATCAAACACATAGTTAGCATATGAGTCAACAACTTGATTAAAAATTCTTGGACCATGAATGTATGTTATATTTTCAAATTTTCATTCTAGTAATCTAACATGTAAGAATCTTCGTAATAATGCTGGATCCCTAATGCGATACAAGCCATTAAGCTGTGAAACCACAAACTGCAAATCAAGATGTACCTCAAGAGAATGAACACCATGTGAAATGACATCACGCAATAACTCAATGACAGCCCTATATTCAGCAACATTGTTTGAAGAGGGCCATAAACATACGCCTCCTGAAGACAATACTTGACCCGTAGGAGTATAAATTACCCAAGCAGTTGAATCTGAGTTTTGAGTGTGGCAGCTAGCACCATTAGCGAATCCTATGTAAACGGAAGACTCCGTCGACATCTTCCATAAGAAACGAAAGCTAATCAACAAACCCGATCACCATAAGAAAACCTAACTATGCAATGCAAAATTGTACAATAATATACAACAATCAGCCCTGGCTGAAGATCATGCATAGTATTTTTTAAGATAGAGCCCATTTCTAGGCTCCGCCAAGGTTGTCCCTTCATAATCAACCAGCTCATAAGCACCTTTCTCTAGGACTCATTTAACCACGTAAGGACCATGTCACATGGGATTAAATTTCCCTGCCCCCAAGGTTTCCTTAGCTTGATCCCACAAAAGGACCAAGTCACCTTCATTAAACCTCCTTAGACGGATAGACTTACCATATTGGACCTTGACACGATGCTTGTTAACCTCTAGAGCCACTAAGGCATCTCGGCACTGCTCTAAGTGGACCAAACGCTCTTCCAACGTGGAAGTGTCAGGTAAAATTTCTATAGCTAGCTTTAGAGAAGGGATTTTTCATTCAACCAGCAAAACTAACTACACCCCATGAACAAGTTGATATGGAGAAAAACTGGTGGCAGCCTTAACTGCGGTTCTATAGGCCCACAAAGCAGGATACAACATAATATGCCAATTAGTCTTGCTTTGTGTGATGGTTCATTGGAGAATAGACTTAAGTGATTTGTTCACTACTTCAACTTTTCCATTCACCTGAGGGTAATAAGAAGATGAATGCTCTTGCTTATACCCTAACTTGGAATCCAACTCTTCCATCATTTTATACTGAAAGTGCCTACCATGGTCAGTGAAAAGCTCTTTCGAAATGCCAAACTGGGTGATGATCTAGTTAAAATGAAATGTGTGGCTGTCTCACTATTGGATTTAACTATGGGAACAGCCTCTGCCCATTTCGTGAAGTAATCGACAGCCACAATAATGTGATGATGCCCCCTAGCTGAACCTGGGTTGCAATCCATAAAATGAATCCCCCACTTGGTGAAGGGACCGGCAGTGACAATAGGATGAAACAGGGTTGGACGTGAGCACATATCGTGTGCAAACACCTGGCAAGGGTGGCACTTATTGACCGCATTAACATAATCTTTAAAGATAGACTGCCAAAAATATCCCGCTCTCAATATTTTTTGGGCTATAGAAAGCCTAGATAAATGACCACCACACACCCCTCTGTGGCAATCATTCATCACAACCTCGGCCTCATCATGGGTTAAACAACGACGCAAAATGGAATCTACCCCATGACAGTACAAAGTGTTATCCACTATAAGGTAGTTCTTAGCTACATGACGTAATCATCATCGCTCATCCCATGATAGGTGAGTAGGGACCTTCAATGTTTGCAAATATACAATGAATCCCCATACCAAGGGTCCACAGTTGAGATAAGGAAAACATGTTCATCGACAAAAGTATCCTCATAAACCTCCTCCTCCTCCAAACTTGGAAAATCAGATATAATCTCTGCAAAGATGAATGATTTCTTCGATTTCCCCGAAACAAACTCGAGATCAAGCTCTTGCAAAATGATAATCCATTTATTGTATTTTCCCCCAATCATCCTTCTAGTGAGGATGAACTGAAATGGATTGATATGAGCTATGACCAAGGTTTGACAAAGGAGAATGTAATGTCTCAAACGCCGAACCGTATGAATGGTGGCTAAGGCAAGCTTCTCCACATGGGAATAGAGAAGTTCCACATCTATAAGGTTTCGGCTCAAATAATATATGACATGCTCATGTAGCTTCTCATCCTCCTGAACCAAGACCATACCAACCGTCTCTATGGACGCGGCCACATAAATAAAAATAGATATAGTCAAGTGGACTAAGCACGGGGACCGTTTCTAAGGCTTGCTTAAGGGCATCAAAGGACTCCTGGGCTCGCTCATCCTAGTAAAAAGGAGTGTCCTTCTTCAAAAGACGCATAAAGCCTTTAGTCAAATTGGAAAAATTAACCACGAATCTCCACAAGAAGTTCGCCATGCCTTGCAAACACTGAATATGTCTAATATTACATGGGGAAGACAATTGAAGTATTGCCTCAACCTTTAAGGGTTCAACTCATATAACCTCCTTGGATATGATGAATCCTAGTAAACGAACAACAGTCACACAAAAGATGCACTTATGAGGATTTAAACGAACCTACTAATGGCTGCATCTTTCGAACACTGATCTCAAATGATATGGGTGACGCACTCTCAAACGAGAGTAAGCAATGAGATTATCTAAATATACTTCGATAATCTTTTTAAGATCATGAAATATTAAGGTCATGGCCCGCTGAAATGTGGCTCTGGCATTTTTAAGGCCGAAGGGCATCTTTCGATATGCAAAAGTACCCCAAGGACAAATAAATGCGGTCTTATGTTGATCCTCGGGCTTGATCTGAATCTGATTATATCTAGAAAAACCGTCCATAAAGGAAAATACCTCACTTCCCACACACTTATCCAAAATCTGATCAATAAATGGTGTGGGAAAATTATCCTTAGGATAGGCATGATTTAAGTCACGGAAATCAGTGCATATATGGATCACTCTCTGCTTCTTATCCACTGGAACGGGATTTGAAACCCACTCTGTCAACAGAACGGGATAGATAAAACCAGCTTTCAATAGTTTCTCTATCCTAGCCTTAATGGCGGGTGCTTTTCTAGGATTCACCGCACGCAAACGTTGTCGAACCGATTTTGCATCCAGATACGTTTTGATCTCATGTTCAACAATACGAGGGTCTATACCAGGCATCTCTTCGTATGACCAAACAAAAATGTCACAAAACTATTGAAACAACTCGATATACTCCTTGATCTCATTGGGGGAACAACCCTCCCCATTGTAAACATTCTCAACCTTGCCAAGATCACAAGAAATATTGATAGAAATTGTTGGTGATAAATTAGCCATGTTTCCATTAGCCATCTGACCAGGAGATCTTAATGGAACCATGGGGCTACCAATATTCTCGCTAAGAATCTCCCTAAAGTCATCACACTCCATACGATCGAGCTTAGGAATAAAATATGATCAATGATGCAACTCTTCCCAAGGTTGCTCAACCCCAGACATGGCCTCAAGAATAGCTTCATCTGATGGAAAAACATCATCGAGAAAATCATGTGAGTGAGATGACTCTAATACCCATGCAGGCAGCACATATGGGTCCTGCTCCTCCGTCCATGAAGAGGAAGGACTAGGATCTGCAACCTGATCAATATTTGCTTGATACATCACCATTGTTGAAGGCAACGACACACCTATCTCAACGAGCACACTCAAAGTACTCGATGAAGGAAGAATTCAAGGATCTTGCATATGGGTAGTGTGAAAAGACAACGAATTCAACGAGGATGAAGCCTCACCAAAATCAGACCCAATCATAAGAACGGACACAGGACAACTAAAGGTTCCCATAAGAGAAGGATACATACCTACGCCCACACTCCTAGTTGCCAGCTGAGAATGATCTATAATCGAGATAGAAGCTCCTAATGATGCATTGACACTCGGATTATGGAATGAATTCTGATCAATCATAACAATATTCCCATTAAACGGAAAGAATATCACTCGAAAGAGGGAAGAAGCTATGACTTGCATGCTATACATCCAATTCCTACCCAACAAAAGATTGTAGTTAAGGGGTGCATCAACCACCTCAACCTCGATCATGATGTTCTTCCCTCCCAATTAGACCTCTAGAGAAGGAAGAATCCCGTGCGGCCGAAACGATCTACCATCTGTTGATGTATTTGTAACTTCGGAATGTATTCATCTATGTATCTTATGTATTGTAACCTGATGTTTATTCCGAGATGTATCTATTATGTAATTGAGTCATGTTGTCATGCCCCGATGTTCCGATTGGGAGAATCAATAATGTAAACAAGTCATGTCAAGTCATAGTGGGTAACCCTGCGATTTTCTAAGGGTTAAATTCCCCGCAGTTCTGGGGCACTAGGGTTATTAGACTCTCCTAGTAGAGGTTGGCCCTAGTAGGGTTTTAGTCATGTCGAGATTAGTATAAATAGAGAGCTGGGGTCTCTATTTAGAACACATCACTCACACACTCAAGTGTAGTGCATAGTTGAGGAAGGAGAAGACACTGGGGCTAGACAAGAAGAAGATTACTGCTATCATGAGTGCATCTTACTGTTTTGGGGTTTTACATCTTGTGCTGATTCTATCTCTGAGGAATTTGCGGGGTTTTCTCCATTTATGGTTTCCCCAATGAAAAACATTATGTTCATTGTCTCTTGTGTTTGATTGCTGTACTTGTTGTTCTCTCAGTAAATATCCTAACATAATGCTAGCTTAATGTTGAAAAACTAACATGGTATCAGAGCTAACCTGAGAAGAAGACACTGTGCAGCTGCGAGAACTAGGGCTTCCTATTTTTTGGATCTTCCTCCACATATTTTCAGCAAAAGTAAGGTGGAATAACCCTCCTCCTTAGGGTGCATCTTTCTGTCGAAGCAGAATCCAATTCTGAGGTTTTTCAGTTTTGGACCTGTCACTACTATCGAAAATTAGGGCTTTTCATAGAAGAGGAATTTTTCAGTGAGCCCATGCCTAGATTGATCTCCTCCCCAAAATCGAAGTTAGGGACAAATTTCAAGGCATTTGGGTGGACAGAACTCTGGAAAAGCAAAACCCTAATTTGCTCCTGAACCAGCTTTGTAGGATTTCAGCTCAAGTTTCAGATCCGACCTCTTGAACCTGGTAAGATCTAAAATATTTTGTATTTCCATTTGAGTTTCTCAGTTAATATGTCTCATCATACCAAGCCTGATGAAAAGCTTGAGGGAGCTGATAACTTCCGAGCCTGGAAGTATAGGATCTCACTGGTCTTGGAAGAAAATGAGTTAGAAACCTACATCCATGAGGAGGTTCTAGTTCCAGAGGGAGATGAGGCAAAGGCCTTACATAAGAAGAAGATGGTTATGGCAAAGAGGATCATTGCTGATTCTATCAAGGATCACCTTATCCCACAGGTGTCCTCTCTCAAGACACCTAAAGCTATGTTTGATGCCCTAACCAAATTGTTTGAATGGAAGAACATAAACCGGAAGGTGACCCTGAGAAACCAACTGAAGAATGTGAATATTCAAAATGCAGAAACAATCCAGTATTACTTCACAAGAGTTTCTCAGATCAAAGAGCAACTAGAAGCAATTGATGAAGAAGTGGAAAATGCAGATATTGTAATGACTACCTTGAATGGCCTTCCTAGGTCATGGGATTCTTTCATCCAAGGAATATGTGCTAGAAAGAAGTTAGTCAAGTTCAGAAGACTATTGGAAGAGTGCTCTCAAGAAGAAGCTCATATAGCGGCTTGAGAATAGAAGATGGGAAGTGAAGACCAAGCTCTCACGGTACACTCCAAGTCTCACTCCAAGTCAAACAAAAGAAGACCTCATAGCTCCAAAGGTAAGCACTCTCACAAAGATAACACTAGAAAAGATGTATCTAGGATCATATGCTATACATGTGATGAAGCAGGACACTATGCAAGGAATTGTCCTAACAAACATAAGATAATGAAGAAGAGCAACAAAAGAAGACATCATGCTCATGATGCAGAGGATGATGAACCATCCAAGAAGAGATCTAGATATGAAAGTGAAGATTCTTCAAGTGAGGATGAATATGTTTTGATATCCGCTCTCACAAGTAACATTACTTATGGAAGTGATGATTGGCTTATAGATAGTGGGGCTTCCAAACATATGACTGGATTCAAGGAATCCTTTGTGAGACTGTCAGAACATGAATCACCTCACAAGGTAAAGCTAGGAGATGACTACCAATATCCAATAAAAGGTAGTGGGGAATCTTCCTATAAATTAGACTCTAGAAAATCTCTAACAATGAAAGAAGTATTGTTTGTGCCAGGACTCAAGAAGAACCTTCTCTCCATATCAGCATTAGATGCAAAAGGAATGTGGGTTGCATTCATAGATGGTCAAGTCATCATGTGGCCAAAAGGAAAGACTATCGATGATGCAGTAGTGATTGGAAAACAAGAAGGAGGATTGTACAAATTAAAGGGCCATCCAGAACAAGCCTTGGTCCATGACATAGTAGAGCCAACTGAACTTTAGCATAGAAGGCTTTCACATGTGCATTACAGAGCACTACCTATTGCAAGTAAAGCTATCAAAGGTATTTGAGAAATCCAAGCAAAACATGATTGGGTCTGCAAAGGATGTGCGAAAGGAAAGAATACAAAGAGGACATTTCCAAGCAGCAAAAGCAAAGCAAAAGGAATCTTGGAAATCATCCACTCCGATGTATGCGGTCCTATGCCATCAAACTCTCTAAGCGGATATTCATATTATGTTTCTTTTATTGATGACTTTTTTAGGAAGACATGGGTTTACTTCATGAAGAACAAAGATGAACTATTCAGTAAGTTCAAGGAATTCAAAGCCTTGATCGAGAACCATACTGAAAAGAAGATCAAGACCATTCAATTAGTTAATGGCGGAGAATTCACTTCAACTGAATTCAAAGAGCTATGCAAAGAATCATGGATTAAGAGGGAGTTGTCCACTCCTTATAATCCACAACAAAATGGGATTGCGGAATGGAATAATAGAACTATCATGGAAGCTGCAAAGGCAATGCTTCATGATCAAGACCTTCCTATGCATCTTTGGGCGAAAGCTGCCAGAACAGCGGTGTATGTACAGAATCGTACTCCACATAGCTTGTACTTGAGAACAAGACTCCTGAAGAAGTCTTCTCCGGCAAGAAACCAGAAGTCAGCCATCTCAGAATATTCGGCTGTCTTGTGTACATCCACATTCCAAAAGAGAAGAGGACTAAATTAGATCCTTCAGGAAAGAGGGGAATATTTGTGGGATACTATGAAAGCTCGAAGGCTTATAGAATATATTTCCCAGGATACAAGAATATTGACATCAGCAGGGATGTGACATTTGATGAAGCACAACTTACAACAAATCCAGAAAGAGACCTGCTGAAGAACCTGAAGAAGCAGAAGTACCCAGAATTCATGATACAACCATGAATGAAGAAACTCGAGAAGAAGATCGAGAATTTGAAGAACCACAAAGACCTATAGATCCACCTCTGGAGAAGAATCCTCATAAGAGGAAACCTACTTGGGTACGAAAACTTATCCAAGGTGCGGAAAGATATGGGGCTCTAGAAGATAATCACAGAGAAAGAAAGAGGACCAGATCTTGTTCCGGGTATGTATCTTTACTATGTGATTTCATTGATAAAGAACCTTCCAGTTATGAAGAAGCAGTAGAACGGAAAGAATGGAAGGATGCTATGATCGAAGAGTACCAATCGATCATGAAGAATGATGTTTGGGATGTTGTCCTAAGACCAGACAGGAAGTCAGTTGTAACTTCCAAATGGATCTACAAGATCAAACATGCTGGAGACGGTAGCATTGAAAAATATAAGGCAATATTTGTAGCTCGGGGTTTCTCTCAGAAAGAGGGAATAGACTATGAAGAAACCTTTGCACCTATAGCCAAATACACTTCCATCAGATCAGTACTTGCTCTGGCTACAGTGATGAAATGGAAGATACACCAAATGGATGTCAAGACTGCTTTCTTAAATGGTGTAGTGGAAGAGGAAGTGTATGTAGAACAACCACTCGGCTTTGAGACACATGATAGGGAGTCTCATGTATGCAGATTGAAGAAAGCCCTGTACGGTTTGAAACAGGAACCCAAGACATGGTACAGCAGAATTGATAGCTTTCTATCCAGTTTGGGATTTACCAAGAGTAAAGCAGATTCCAACCTTTACTACAAGGTTGAATATGGAAACCTAGTGATGCTTCTACTATATGTAGATGATCTGTTTGTGACAGGTATGGATGGGTTGATTACTGATACAAAGAGAAAGCTTGCTGTCGAGTTCGAGATGAAGGACTTGGGTATGATGCATTATTTTCTAGGTATGGAAGTGTTGCCGAGTGCGGATGGAATATTCCTTGGACAAGGGAAGTATGCTATAGAGATCCTAAAGAGATTTGGGATGATGGACTACAAGACTATGGCCACACCTATGGCATCGAACCTGAAGCTATTGAGTGATGCTTCATCAGAGTCAGTTGATGCTACGATGCATCGTCAGATGATTGGATCATTGATGTACCTAATGAACACGAGACCAGACATTTGCTTTGCTGTGAACACCTTGAGCCAGTTCTTGACAGATCCGAGAAATGTTCACTTGATTGCTGCAAAGCATATTTTGAGGTACCTAAGGGGTACAGTTGATTATGGGCTCAAGTACGATGTGAATCAGAAGATTAACCTGGAGGGTTATGCTGACCTGGAGGGTTATGCTGATTCAGATTGGGTATGCAATGCCATCGATAGGAAGAGCACTTCAAGGTGTTGCTTCAGTATGGGATTAGGTATGATCTCCTGGTTTAGCAGGAAGCAATCCTATGTGGCACTAAGTATAGTTGAAGCAGAGTATGTTGTAGCTTGTTCTGCTAGTTGTGAGGCAGTATGGTTGCGGAAGCTACTATCCAATTTATTTGATTTCCAGATGGATGCTACTTGTATACATTGTGACAACCAGAGTTGCGTGAAGTTGTCAGAGAATCCAGTGTTCCATGACAAGTCGAAGCACATCGAGATCAATTATCACTATATCAAGGATATGGTGCAGAGGGGAGTAGTGAAGCTCTAGTATGTTGCGACAGAGAAACAGATAGTTGATGTGTTGATGAAGCCATTGGCCAGAGTGAAGTTTGAGTACTTCAGGGAGAAGCTTGGTGTTCTCTAGATCGAGGTTTCCTCCAAGGGAAAGTGATGAGTCCCAAAGCCATTCTGACAAGCAGGTCAGATGTAAGGGCTGAGACATTCTGTCATTGTGAGAGGATTCAATTGCTTCCATGTCAGATATGGGTGCTAAGATCCAAAGCCATTATGATGAGCAGGTCAGATGTAAGGGTTGAGCCATTCTATCATGGTGAGAGGATTCAGTTCCTTCCATGTCAGATATGAGTGCTAGCCATTCTGTCGAGTAGGACAGATGTAAGGGCAACTGCCACTCTCCGGGAGAGTGGAGGCACCTGGTCCGTTACCAGGTAGCTTAGTCTAGGACTGGGGGCCATTCTATCATGGTGAGAGGATTCAGTTCCTTCCATGTCATATGTGAGTGTAGGCCATTTTGGCGAGGGTGCAGGACTTGTTTCCTACCAGGTCATATATAAGGGCAACTACCATTCTCCAGGATAATGGAGGCACCTGGTCCGTTACCAGGTAGCTCAGTCTGGGATTGGGGGCCAATCTATCATGGTGAGAGGATTTAGTTCCTTCCATGTCAAATGTGAGTGCAAGCCTTTCTAGCAAGGGTGGAGGACTTGTTTCCTTCTAGGTCAGATATAAGTGCTGAAGACTTTTCACAAATGTTAGTGATGTGATGTCCTATCATGCTGGTGAATGTGAGTGCTGGGCCTTTCTGATATAATTGTAGGTTACTACATGATCAAATGTGAGTGATGGGCGTGCCTTTCAAATGAGTAGGTTAGATGTAAGTGCTAGGAGAAGACCTACCTGATGGCTAGGCCTACAACCAGCATGAAAGAAGGTTGGCTCTGTAGAACTGCCTATGACGAGATAACACACATGATGATGACTAGATGAGATCCAGATCGAGCTATGATCCAGATCCAGTTATGATGACTCCGAGAGATCCAGATCGAGTGATGATCCAGATCCAGTAGTGATGATCCAGATCCAGTCAAGTGATGATGATCCAGATCGAGTGATGATCCAGATCCAGTGATGTTGATCCAGATCGAGAGATGATCCAGATCTAGTGATGATGTCCCATGACGATCCAGATCGAGAGATGATCCAGATCCAGTGAGGATGATCTAGATCAAGAGATGATCCAGATTCGAAGAATGAAGATGACTTGAAGACTCAGAAAACTCAAGATGCAGATGATGAGATGATCCAGTTGATACAGAGAAGAAGACCAGTGCTGAAAATTGTGTCGAAAGAATACCTTCCTAGTGAAGAGGGAGTGTTGATGTATTTGTAACTTTGGAATGTATTCATCTATGTATCTTATGTATTGTAACCCGATGTTTATTCCGAGATGTATCTATTATGTAATTGAGTCATGTTGTCATGCCCCGATGTTCCGATCGGGAGAATCAATAATGTAAACAAGTCATTTCAATTCATAGTGGGTAACCCTGCAATTGTCTAAGGGTTAAAGTCCCCGTAGTTTCGGGGCACTAGGGTTATTAGACTCTCCTAGTAGAGGTCGGCCCTAGTAGGGTTTTAGTCATGTCGGTATTAGTATAAATAGAGAGCTGGGGTCTCTATTTAGAACACATCACTCACACACTCAAGTGTAGCGCATAGTTGAGGAAGGAGAAGACACTGGGGCTAGACAAGAAGAAGATTACTGCTGTCGGGAGTGCATCTTACTGTTTTGGGGTTTTACATCTTGTGTTGATTCTATCTCTGAGGAAGTTGCTGGTTTTCTCCATTTATGGTTTCCCCGATGAAAAACAATGTGTTCATTGTCTCTTGTGTTTGATTGTTGTACTTGTTGTTCTCTCAGTAAAGATCCTAACATAATGCTAGCTTAATGTTGAAAAACTAACACCATCAAAAGCTGTCAACATAGTGGTGGATTGAGACAATGTGGGAGAACCAAAACCCTTCCAACACGACAAAGACATCACGGAAGCAGCAGTTCCTTCATCAATGACAATACACTTGATAGTGTTGTCAAGACACTCTACATGAACCAAAAGAGACACGTAGTAAGGAAAGCGAGGCTGCACTCCCATGGTTTCAAATTTTATCATGGTAGAAGAATTATCATCACTAACCCCAAGAGCAGAAAACAAGGATTTCCTCTGCGGAGGACAAGTCTGAAGCACTTCTAATGCGAACATCGCACAAGGAGTCTGGCCCAAATCCTTGATAACTGAATAGTTCTGGGCAGCTCGGGCATTAGGATTGTGGCTCGAATTCTTTAAGAATCCATTAGGAATGCGAGGTGGAGCTTCAGGTTTATCTGTAGGATTTTCGGTTTGCAAAGGGCTCTCGGGTGGGGAAGGTTCTTTCCCAAGGTCTGGTTGTGACGATCCATAATCTTTCGCATGAGTCACAACTTTAGCAACACGCACCATGTTGATGCAATCATGACCACTACTGGCCTCCGGTGGATTTTGATTTCCACCTGATGCACAACCATGATCAATGGTCCTCGAGTTCATATTTTGATTGTTGGGTAAAGGATTAGTTAACACAGCTGGACCTTGTGCTATGAACCTCAAGGCATCTTCCACATGAGGGAACAAGTGAGTGAGATGGTCATCCTTACACAATTTGCAAGGAAACTTCACCTTACGTTTAGACTACTCCCCCCCCCCCCCC
>LPNX011006207.1:119408-186055 GCA_001517045.1 Pseudotsuga menziesii
TGCGTTTAAGGTTTGACGATTGCATGAAAAGTACATTCACTGATTGGGTAGGATGAGACGAAGTCGGAGCTTATCCCAACACAGACTAGTTAATTGACAATTGGCTCACATATTTCACAACCGATTCCATAGGTTTAGTACTTGTAGAGCCCAAAATACCATCGGCATGTAGCCCAGGCTTGACCTTTGGGTCGAAATTGGATCTAAGAGCATTAGGTATAATCTCATACAAAAGTCTGGATTGAGCATAGATCAAATCCAACTCTTGTGCCCTAAAAATAGCTTGTTCCTCGTTTTGAACTCCAAATGTAGAAACATCCTTCGCGATGTAAGGTAACAATGATTTGAGGAACCACTAAAGAAGAAACTCTGGTGGTATAAAAGCTTTGAATAATCATTTCCATCTACACCACTCTTGAATATGATCCAAAATGTGTGTGGCTTTATCTTTCCAGAAGGTCGACAAGAGTTCGGTACTGACGTCGTAACGTACGGGTAGCTGGAAATGATTAAGGAAAGTCAACACAAGATCATCAAATGTAGTATAAGCCCCCCTGGGTAACTCTATATACCATTTCGCCACAAGACCCATTAGGATGTGTTGAAATAGCCTCAAACGAATGAAATCGTCATGTAAGGAATTGGAAGAGCACCAAAGGTGGAAAGTGGTGACATGCTCGCCAGGATCTTCACTAGCCTTACCTTCGAACTTGGGAATGTCCGAAGGAAGCTTGGTAGGGACCGTCGGCCATGCCGGGTCATGAGACACAGGATCATTCATCAATCTCGACAAGTTAGGTAATTTCAATGTTGCAAGGAAAGGGAGCCTAGATTGATCCAGTTGGTTCCATGCTCCCTGGTAGTTTTGATTCATGTAAGGTTGATTGCTATAAATACTATGGCCTTGGCCATAATAACCTCCTCCCATTTGACCCATGTAGGGTTGCATGGAAGCATTGTGATGTGAAGTACCTTGATTATGAGGTGCTACAAAGCCATAATTAGAAGAGTAAGAAGGTTGTTGATACATGTACCCATAGGGTTAGTAGTTTTGTCCATACTGCGGTCCATAAGAATGTCCATGAGAAGCTCCATAAGGTGTTCCATGGGACGTACCATGAGAAGGTCCATAGTTTGGTATATGGGGAGCTCCACTAGGTGGAACATGAGACGATCCAGAAATAGGTACATGACCTATTGACACAACAAGAGGTACTTAGTTATGAGAGACAACCGTGTTAGCAGTCGCAGAACGAACATGGCCGGTAGCAACATTCCGGCCTGAAGGCCCACGTGAATTAGGGGGAGGGCGAGTCATCACAAACGCATTTGAAGGAATGGGGTTCGAGGATGAAGGGACATGTGAAGGGATTTAAGTGGTGTTCCCAATGTTCATTTGTCTCGGTCTTGGTATCTTAATAGGATTACTAACACTAGGCCTAGTAGGAGCATGTGAAAAATCCTCCACCACTGGGATGGAAGGTGTAATGTGACTAGTGCCCCCAAACCTCTTCACATGGAAAAGAGTGGGAGTGCCCCCAAGCGTATTTTCAGGGTCAATTTCTGACTCGACATGATATTCCAGATTGGACTCAGGAATATCAGGTATGTCATATCTAACATTACTAGTGCTTGTGGGTTCATAGTGAGTCTTGTCGACTGGAAACCAATACCAGAGACCTGAGAATGAGGGATCATAACTAGATCATGAAGGCTGCTCATGTAAAGGATCATATGTGCTAGTAGGATCTTCCTCCCCAACCTTGTGAGGTGGAGAAGACATCTCTAGAATATGATCCTCATGATCTCCCATGGTGTGTGAATCAAAGTGAGAAGTAGTCCTCCCAGACTGTCTAGTCCTCTCTCCTAAAGGAAGAGGAGACATGGAAGGTGGAAGTCCAGTAAATGATGAGAATGATGGGGTGCTGCACCCAAATCCACAATGACTCAAAAAATAAAAAGACTTGATCTAATTATGCAAACCCTAGGAAAACTAGCGTGCACAGAGCATACACATAAAAATGTAAATCCAAATCACAAGCAAACCAAGGGTGGGATATGTGAGCTCTCGAATGAAGCAAGTATGTCTTGCCTAGGAGAGGATTGAGACTCCCATACACAACAAGCAGAGGTTCATAACCAATTATAGTGACCCTCAGCTTCAACACATATAGTGATTGTGCTATCCGACCCCTACCTAGCAAGGACACCTGCAGAACAACCTCTGCAAATACCCCCTCGATAACCTAGGTAAGGAAACTAAGGTCACCTCAATATAATCAATTCTCAAGTGGACAGTCGTAGGCGGAATTGACCATATGGGCAGGGTAACAAATCCCAAATCCTGAAAGCACAACTAGTATCCCAGGGGTGCACTAACCAATACCTCAAAGGCCCCCAGATACTAATACAATCCTGGAAATATCTCCAGTGCTAATCAACCATAATCAGGGTTCATCCCAATCATAATTGCTCACACTGCCTTGTGGTTAACTCCCTTGTAAGAGGAGGATCCTGAGAAACACTAATTATATAAAGGATTTCACACTCTCACCTGGACATACACCTAATTGTTTTGTTTAGTGGTCTTGGAGAATTAACTCACAATGAACTATTCCAAGACCCTAAAACCTAGTATTGTTGGTGCACCCTAGAAAATAAAAGAGTGTAATTCATTTTAGTATGCGTTGATTTTAATTGGCTTTATTACTCAAAGGGTAAATGGTCATGCAACTAATGATGTTATGACACAACAAGAAGTAAAATTCACACCTAACAATCAATGCAAATGCATTGTGTTGAATGAAAAAAAGGGTATGCTACTACGTGAAGTGCAATTTTTTTCCTTCAAATTTATATGCAATCATTCATATATGAAAATATGACTCATATTCACCAAGCAAACCTAATGCAAGTACCATGCTAATGAAAAATGCAAAGAATGCATACCTATGAAAAAAGCAAATGTTTTTTGTATTTTTGAATTAAATGAGATAAAAAGCAAAAATATGACTCTAACACCCTCAGACTCTACAACCACTCACAAATAGCAGCCAAGCAAAGTACTAAGGAAAAAGAGACCTAATGCACTAATCTCAAAACCAAAAGTAGAAAATGAAATGACAAGAACATTTTTAAAAATCAAATAAAAAAGAGTCTCTGGTCAGAAACAGAGGGGAAATATAGACTCCAGAAGCATCAAAGAAGACTCAACAATCATCCACATTCACCTAGCAACACTTAATCTTCCCAAAAAGAAAAAAATAGGGCATATATGACTGTTCTCAGTAAACCTGCGTACATACGTGACTATTCCAGGAAAACCTGTGTGTACACGCGATTGTGAAAGCAAAACCCACGTAAATGGAAAAATTGAGACAAAATTTACTTCTACAGGACAATACTGGGCAATCACTCCCCAATACCTGACACAGAAACAGAGAAATCAAAGCAATAGAAGCACATTGAATGCTGAAAACCCCCAAAGAAAAACAACTAGGAACCTCCCCAGCAGAGTCACCAATTTTATTACAGAGAAAAATTCCTATGGCTTGGGGTGTATCACAACAGATAGAGAAACCATAGAAATCAATCCCTTCCCAATATGCAAGAGAAATAAAACATCTAACACTAAAGGATCTCGAAACATACCTTATTTCGGACGGTTGTAGTAGATCCCTGTTGAGGTTTTTCCAATCTCGCTTGCGTTAGCAATTTACTCTCAACAACAGTAAACAAGGCAAGCATGCTATATAATATAGTTTTAGTCCTACTCTAGAATATATAATCAACAATGTATAATAAATTAAACACATCCATGGATTCAATATTCATTTAAATAAACATTATTGGATAGGAAAAGATATTTCTATTAATCAAATTAGAAATTACACAAGTGACAACCTATGTCAGCACATCTGCGAATTGGAGAAACTGAGTCCTCCACTTGGGACTCCACCACCTCAATGCTCCATCTCTTGATAGCAAGCTCATAATCAAAGGAAAGCTTGGGAAGAACACAAAGTGATCCAAGGGACAAAGGGATGCAGACTCAAGTATAAGCAAGCTATGACAACAATGGACTATAGTTTTTTTGCTCTTTAATTCCTCCCTTTCAATGTATCCAAAGGGTTCCTTATATAGTGCTTCAATGGGGTAATGGAAGGTCAAATTCAAGTGATCTTGAGGCATATGGAATGCCAAGAGACAAGTGACTTGGATACAGATCAAGGAAAACTACAAAAATATTTGGCCTTTTGCACACATCCCGATGTACGCGATTTTGAGGGTAATATCCGCGTATATACAGGAGAAAGGGATTAAAATTCATGTACAACAAATAATAGGTGTTTTTAGGGATGATCTTGGAAACATCAGAGGTACAAAAATAGTCCATGGGGTCCAAAGAGTCGGCAGAGGGACAGGGAAGGCCATAAAAGTGTGATCAACCATGTGTGGTAAAATCAGCTATAACACATATCTCAACTGAGATATGGTAGCCCTGCGTTAGAGCCCAACACCTCTCTAGGTGCTTAATGGAAGCTCTGCTTAAGGATCAACACTTCCTCTCGGTGCTTACCAATGCTCTGACATTATATGTGTAGCATCTCTCGACCGAGATTGGGTAGCTCTGCTCCAAAGCCTAACACCTCTTTAGGTGCTTAATGGCAACTCTGGCTTAAGAGCCTAGCACCTCCTCCAGTGCTCGCCAAGATCAGGGACTTCCTTTCTAGAAATAAAAATGAATCAACTCACTGGTCATATTCATTTCTATAAGATGCAACCTTTAACAAGATTTTTCAAAAATGCAGACCGCATCATATGCATATGAATAATCACAGAAATCAACAAGTATTTTCCAAGTAACCAAATACTTATCTACGTAGGATATCTCAACTGAGATTTGGTCAACCCCACTTCAGAGCCTAACACCTCCTTGGGTGCTTAATGACAACTCTTGGATTAAGGGCCTAGCACCTCCTCCAAGTTCTTACCAATGGACAGGTGCTTCCCTTTCGGACATCATAACACCTAGGGTTTATTCTCTTCACGGAGCCCCCACTCTCGTGACAGTCCCATTACGACGTGAATGTGTGTGGAGAGAAGTCTAACCGAATGTATTACACCCCGTGCATCCCCAGTGATGCATGTCGGTTCCTAGCTAGAAGGGGGGGTGAATCTATGTAATCTCGTACATCCTTCCAGTGGAGTCATCTTTCTCAAACGCATCCTCCCGAGAGCTATGTACTCTAGGGAGGACCACCATCATCTCACATGTGTTAGATACAAGCATGCAGTTTATATGAGATGCCATTATAAAAATAATTTCAATTATAGGTTTTCAAACCTATCCCAAACACATCCCTCTGAGAAGCTATGTATACAAGTACATCCTTCCGAGGAGCCATGTACATCCAGTACATATTTTCATCATCCTACTTGCGTTACATATAACCATGCAGTTTATATGAGATGTCATTATAAAAATAATTGCAATTATAGGTTTTCAAACCTATTCCAGGCACATCCCTCCAAGAAGCTATGTATCCAAGTACATCCTTCCGAGGAGCCATGTACAACCAGTACATGTTTTCGTCATCTCACATGCGTTACATACAAGCATGCAGTTCATATGAGATGTCATCATAAACATTTAATCATAGATTTGAAATCTATTTCATGCCTGGATACATTTCCAATTATCAAATGATTAATAACATTGATAGTCAAATCCAAAATTTTAATTCACAATTTTGTTTCCCACAGAAAATTAGATTTTGTAACCATGAGATCGTCCTCATATTGTTTCGATTTTGCAAGTGGGGAGTACTCATACCTAACTTACACATTCTTCCCAAAACCTGGACATTCACATACAACATGTCATCTTGACACCTTTTTAGATTAGCCAAATAGTTAATAATATTCGATTGACAACAAAATTTAAAATCTGAAGTTCAAAATCTATTCTGTTGAAAAGTTAGATTTCCGTCATGAGATCCTTCTCATAGCACATGGCAGTTTCCTGCCTTTGTTGCAGTGGGTACAACCAGACTGCTCTGCTCCGGTCATTCTACCTGCAGGCTTTAGGAATGGCCATTTCCTCATGGAACTACAAGTTCACATGCAGGCTTCCTCGGCCTATACATAGACTCAGCTTTACCTACAGAATATCCTTTTGTGAACCTCCTGCAGTATCTTGCAAGTCCCACAAAATATCATAGATCTGTTAGCTTTCTTGGAGCAGGCCAACTCATCATGGCCTCAATCTTTTCAGGGTCTACATATATTCCTTTATCTGAGATAATGTGACTCAAATAATGAATTCCATCTTCGTAGAAGTCATAGTTGCTCAACTTTGCATATAATTGATGCTTCCTATGTAATTTGAAAATCAGCCTCAACTATTCCACATGTTTTTCCTCATCCTTTGAATAAGTAAGAATGCCATCAAGGAAAATGAGAGCAAACTTTCCCAAGTACCTGCTGAAAATATTATTCCTGAGGCATATAAACGTATCTAGTGCATTTGTGGACCTAAATGGTACCACTACAAACTCATAAGATTCATACCTTGCTTCGAAGGTTTCCTTATGAACATCTTCATTCTTGATCATTACCTGCTGGTCACCAGACCTTAATTCAATCTTAGAAAACACCTTCACTCCTCTTATTTGATCAAAGAGGTCATCAATTCTAGGAAAAGGATACTTGTCCTTCAAAGTGACTTTGGTCATCTTCCCATAATCAATACACAACCGGAATGTACTATCTTTCTTTTTCACAAATAGAAATGGTGTTCCCCAAGGAGACACACTTGGTCTGAGGTACTTCTTTTCCAACAACTCTTGTAGTAGTTCAGCTCTAGTAGTTCTGGTTTGTTCATCCTACAGGATGTTTGGGACACTGGTGCTTCTCCAGGTACAAGTTCAAAGGTAAAATTAATGTCACCCCTTGGAGGAAGCCTTGTAATTTCATCAGGGAGAACATTCCCGAATTCCTATAGCATATGAAATCCCTCCAACCTAGGATTATTATACTCTGTTGCCTCCAAAACATGAGCTGCATACACTCTACAACCTTTCCCATAGAACTTCTTCAACTGCATTGCTAAAGACTTCCTTCTAGAGATCACTTTTGGAATTCCTTTCACAACCCTTAGATTTCCTTCTTCATCCAAGCACTCAAAATTATTTTTGTAATAATCAAGCTTTTCTCTATGTGCTTCCAACCAATCCATTCCAATGAGGACATCATATGATCCAAGTGGCAGAACATTCAGATCTGCACAGGTGAGTAACCCATCCATGACCAATGGACATTTCATTACCACCTCACTGGCATCCTCTGGATTCCAGTGGCTAGTTGGAGTAACCATGATCTTCTATGCTTTGATTTATTCAAAGTGCACATCTCAATAAGTCCAGGGGTGATATAGCTGTGATTCGATCCAGGTTCTATCAAAATAGAAATAGTTTGTTCAACAATCTCACCCTCAACTTCCACCATAGTTGAGTTATGACCTTCCTGGTGGTCTTCTAACACTGCACAAATTTTAGGAATGATACCTGCTTCCTGACCCATAGTTTCAACTTCTTGGGTGCTAGGGACTTAACCCTCATTCCTATTCTCAAGTGGACAATACCTATGCAGATGGGGTCAATCATAGCTTGTGATGTCTTCCTTTGCTGCTTCAGGAGGTGAGGAGGTTTGAAACCTTTCATCCTTGAATTAAGCTTCTCATTATTCTCATGGGAACTTCTCCTAGTCCCTTCTACCTCTGTTAACTGATGCCTAGAGTTTATCTTCCTTTGGATATCTTCCAAACTCTGTAGCATGGTGGTAGTCAATTTGTTTTTCTCTACCAGAGCCTTGACCAGCCTTGCATCATCCATGTTGTTAATCTTCATGGCACTGACCTTGTTTGACCCTCTTGGTCGGACTAAGATCAACTTTTCAATATGCATTATGACTCTACAAAATGTGTTAACAACAACATTTGTTAGTCAATCTTAGAAATTCAAACAGTTACTTACCAATTACTTCTTGCAGGCATGAATAGTCAGTGTGCCTTTCCTTGGGTTGGCTAAGTTTATCAATTCTTCTAGTTAGCACTCCTTCTTGCTGTAGTTTCATTTCTACAACAACGATTGTCTCGGGGGGATGATGGGGGCCAAGGGGCCTTTCCCCCCTGTGGCTTCGCCCTCGTTCTTTTTTTGTAAATCTTTTATCTTCATGCAATCTGGTGCATGAGATCGATGCCATGTTTCACCTTTCTAGTCCCTGTAAATCCCCCTAAAAACCTACTAAAATTATTTATTTAGGAGCAACTTAGATTTTCCACCCGATCGGAAAAATCACCAAAGTTTTTCGATATGTCAACTCGACTCACATTTTCCCTTCCAACGCGTCAACAAAACTCATCATTTCTTTCTGATAAAAAAAACTTGTCTTTTCCTTCTGATGTGTCGACAGAACTCACCGAGTTCATTCGATGTATGAGAAAGCTTGCCCTTTTCTTGCCGATCGAAAAACTCATCAAACCTTTCCAACGTATCAGAAAAACTTACCGAGTTCACCCGACATGTATCGGAAACACTTCGTCTTTTCTTTCCGATATGGAAATTTTGACACTTAGAAAAAATTTTGAAAATTTTTCTTTCTTTCCTTGGCATAAAAAAAACTCATCCGAGATGCATCGGAAAACTTATCTGAGATGCATTGAAAAAATCATCTGAGAAATTCTTCCTTCTTTCCTCAACATCGGAAAAACCCAACTTTTTCTCCTGACACACATCGGCGAGACTCGCCCAATTCGCATCGGTGAAACTCACTGAGTTCATCCAACATGCATCAGAAAAACTCCCAAAGTTTTTCTGACATGTCCATACTTAGACAAATTTCTAAAAAAAATTCGTCTCTTTTCCTGTCATCAGCTCAACTCGCCAAGTTCTCCCGATGTGTATCGAAAAAACTTACTAAACTAAGCCGATGTATCGGCAAAGCTCACCAAGTTTGCCCGATTTTCACACTTAGAAATTTTTCAAAATTTCTTCTTCTTCTTCTTGTCGGATCAACTCAACTTTTCAAGCTGACGGAAAATCAGCAAACTGATCTGATGTGTAAAATTTCAAACGCTTAGAAATTTTTCAAATTTTCTTCTTTCTTTCCCTTCGTTAGCCCAACTTGCCATCGACTCAACTCAGCCAGTTCAGCCGACACTGTATCGGTAGAACTCGACCAACTGAGCCTATATATGAAAATTTCCAACACTTAGGAAAATTTTTGGCTGGCCTATGCTCAATAGAGGGTAATCCTGCCTCTATCACTGTCCATCTTATTAGCCCATTGAGGCCCAAAGCTTCAACATGAGTTCTGATACCACACTGTCACATCCCCACCCTTCTACAGAGAGAAGACATGACTATGTTGTTATCAATCTGGGCAAACTAGCCCCATTAACATGATATAAAATGCATGAAACATAAAAACATACAAAGATGTATAAAACATACAATCTACAATGGAAGCATACACATTCAAGCATTCACATACATGTTGTTCATACTCATAAAACAAGCAATGTTCATCATGTTCAAGCATTTAACATGTTCATGATAATTTACGAAGAAAATACAATTACAGATTTAAATACAAGAATACTTATCTTGAGAAGAAGCTTTCCTGCAACTAGCTATGTAGATGCAACATTCCACCCAACCATAAGCCAATGCGCTCCTTACTCTCTTCGCATCACTTCCACCCCCGAGCAAGGCCAAACACCCACATTCAATCCAATAACCACATCCAAACATAGTCGTCTCACTAACAGATGGATTCTTGGACTTACTCAGCCAAGCCAACACAGGGATGCACTAAACAACAAAATGCAAGTTCTAGGTATGAACCAAAAACATCCTAGGAGCCAAAATTGACAACGATGAATGGCGATAACAGCCCTGTGACCAAAATTGACTTCACAGAACGTTCTTGGCTCCACATGGGTAATAAAACAGCTCAACATCCACTCATAAATCTGTGATGTCTTCTCCAATTCGTTGGGAATTACCAAAAATGATTTCCAACTTGGGAAAATGAAGAAAATGGCTACCCATGTGAGAGAAACCACACACATAGCAGACAAACATGAATACCACACACAGGAAGCTCCCAACGGCTTCAGAGAGCCCCAATGTGGATGAATGATGGGTGAGAAAAATGCCTAGGAGCCCCCAATCATGAGGGAAGAACACATCAGACCAAAAACGTGAAGGAAAATAGCTCTCCAAGCTTCCACTGCGTGAGGAAATGGAGAATGCCCTGCGTGAGGAAAAAATTGGCTTCCCCTATGAGTGAATAATCCGCTCCCCTCTTCCACATGAGGGATAATGGGTGAGAACTCTCCCCTTGGGCATGCGTGTGGTCAAAGACTGACAACCCTACCAAAAATGACGACTGTCTACACCTCCCAAACCCCAAGGCAATAACTTCCCAACTAACTCCTTGGAGAATTAAGTGGGTGGTTGAATAAGAGAATAAAGGTGGTTGGTTGCTGATGGGTTCTCCTTTTGACATTTGGATTCTCCCCATTGGCTCAAGGTTAAACATCCCCCCCACTTTATCCTTAGGAAATGATGCCCCATCTCTTTAATGTTGCATTGACATAGCTAGTTGTGGGTATTTTATTAATTGCATATTTCCATGATGTAGAAATTATATTGTGCCATTGACTAGCATGATAACCATCAGTATCGATTTTAATTGCTGAAACGTAGAACACTAAATCCATGGCGGGGCCTTTTCCTTGAGCTCCACACCATGATTTATTAACGCTATTTACATCCTTTATAATTTAATGCAATTGGGGTTGAAACCATGGTATTACATCTGTGCATATGAATCATCCTAGAAATCAGTGTCTTCATCTCTTCTATACGACCTGTCACACTCAACAATACGACCAGTCTGCTATAGTCGTATGACCTCTCTTTTCATGCTATAGTCATTCCTCTAGACTCGTTCCATCCCAAATCTCTTGGAAAGTGTGCCCTTTCTCTAATTATAAGTATAGAACTGCGTGCTAAATCTCTGCCTTCTCCCACCTTCGAGTGTGTTCTAAAGGGTTTCCTCTTTCATACTCCCCTTCTCCATTTCTCATCTCAATCCACTGGTACAATATGAAAGATAAGTGACCAGAAAAATGATCAAAATTCACATATAAACGATCACTTTTGAGTTGGCGACCACTGGTATCAAATTTTCAATATCTTATCACGTGACAAAAAATGTGAGCGTACTTAGTTTGATCATCTATAACTTGTCTTGTAGTCGTATATTTGGTCATTAATTTGGTTGTATATTTTGCCATTAATTGGTTGTTTATAGCTTGTCTTGTAGTCATATATTTGGTCATTAATTTGGTTGTATATTTGGTCACTTATTGGTCGTTTATAGCTTGTCTTGTAGTCGTATATTTGGTCATTAATTGGTCGTTTATAGCTTGTCTTGTAGTAGTATATTTGGTCATTAAAATTAATTATCACAGTTAATGACCAAATGAATGGCCAAATATATGACTACAAGACAAGCTATAAGCGATCAAACTAAATACGACCATATTTTTGTTGTGTAATAAGGTATTGGAAATTTTCTACTAGTGGTCACCAACTCAAAAGTGGTCATTTTTCTTGTCACTTATATCTCATTTTGTACTAATTAATTTTATTCACTAATTTATATAGATAGGGCATGGAAAAATCAAACCACTAACCTCATGCCTATAAGGAAGGTGCTTATCCATTGAGCTAATACCCTTAAAGTTCAATTAATGATTAAACTATTCTCCATACATTCCTTAGATATTAAAAACATAATATTATTTTATCTTATTATCTCATATTACAAGATTTCTCAAATCCGAAGTAAAAAATGTCATCTTAGTTATTGTTGATAGACTTACCAAATATAGTTCAATCCAATTCCAAATCTAGTGAAATTTCATATGTTTTCCTTCATGAATTTCCTAAGGTGATTGTATTTGAAAAGTATCATAAATTCACCACTAGTTTCTAGAAAGAACAATTAATCTCCATAACACCCAATTAGATATATCGTAGTTATCCTAAACCTATAACTTCAAGAATTGGATCTATATAAAAAAGATTCATCAATAGAGTATCTTTAACATAAGCTGAGTATCCTACTTCCATTATTTCATTAATTGTCACTTCGTAAAAAAACCTAATTAGTTTATTACTTTAAAATATGTTCTATGAACAAAATTATTTCAAAGCCACATTCATATTGTTGAATTTGTTAAAAAAAATTTAGGATATACGTAAAAAGGAAAATCACATATGGGCTTTGTATATGAAGAATAAACTAGATAACAAATTGATTTATATTGCTATATACAAGAAGACACAATATAAAAAAACCATCAAGGATATATGCCATAGAGAATATTTCTCAAGAGGACATATTGGACTATCTATCTATCTATGTAAGTGAAATCCCGAAGGATTGAATCCTAACACCCCATGACCACTAGTCCAATTCTCAATGTCTCATGAAGCCAAAAATTGAATATTAACACAACATATAGAGGCAAATCTTAGGTGACCAACTGACCATAAAATTTAAATTTAAATTTCATGTGACCATCTCTAGTATCTATGTGACTACACAAAAAGTGTTATGTAGGAAACACTTAAGTGATTTACCGGCACCTCACAATGCTTGCAACTCCTGAATATCACAACCATCTCTCACTATCTTTGTTGAAATTCCAATTAACTCTATTTACAACAACTAGTTTTGAAATATATTTTTCGATATGACTAGTCATATCCCTCAACCATTCAACACGTAAACTACATCGACCTACATTCACTAATGAAACTAATGGAATATCATCCATATCCTCAGTCACATACACTACATAATGCTTCCCACTAATAGTCTTTCTCGATTCCTTTGTAATTTTTCTTTTCAAAGGTGTGATAATGTCAACATCTGATACTACTTTTAATTCCATCGAGTTGGGTCACATGTATTTCTTATCTATATCCATAACTCATTATTATCAGCATGGTTCTGCTTTGCTAATTTGTTATTACAAAAATTTTCGTTAAAAGGAAAGGATGACTAACCTGCAACTTGCATATTAGCTCTTATGGCCTGATTTACTTGATATAAAAAAACTCGTATAGTTCTTGGAGTGTCACTCCCTTCATTAATATATTTATTCATTCGTACATGAGTTAGAATCTATGGAAAAATGACGTTGAATATATTGCTTCCTTCTTCAATAAATGCTCTACAAATATAATGTGGGGTCCGATGTCTCATTTTCTCTTTATCAACAACTTAAAGAAGTAAGATTTGTATTCATATCCAACAAAGCATAAAAACAAAAAATCAGCAATGTCTCCACAAATATATGAAATAAACAATTCTCTATTATTTCCATGAACTATCTTTAGACCAAGGAATTTGATGCAAAACTAAAATATTTGGCCTAATGGTAGATCCAATAAAATAAACAAGATATACTAGAGAATTATAAAAAATGACATTCGAGAAAGACAATCCATACCTTAAAATGATGAGCAAAACCATCAACACTGCAATGTGCAACCAACCCTCGTAGAAACACAAAGAAAATACTATGAGTTGAAACCTCAAGGGGAATAGATAAAGAAAAAAATATTGGTGGCAAGATGGTGAGTAATCCTCTACAATACACTTAGTTAACTTAACTAAGTCTAGAAACTTTAGCCAAAGTAGGCATTCCTCCCCTCTCTAGAGGCTACACTAAACTTATAATAGAAGCGCTTCAAAACAACCTAACCTGGGCACATTTTCTTATAACACACGGCCTTGAGCTCATGACCGTAGGATCATTGCAATAGGTATAAAGTGGTTTGTAAAGTACTGAAGCCGAATGCGATATCCTATCACAGGTTGACACATTCAAAACCACAAAACCATAAACGGTTCCATCACACTACCTAGGCACTTTTATCCTCTGCGCAACTTTGATTGCGATATACAAATAAGGTCGTTGATCTTTGTTTTCACAATAATCAGGATATCAACCGTCAAATCTTCACTGCCTTTGCAATATGACCGTATATTGATAAATACAAACAGTTAACTACAAAATTGACAATTACGTTTAGGTTAAGCAACCAAAATAACCTTCGATTCACTCCTTATAGGAATTTATATCAGTTTGCAGGTGAATAGCACGAAATTCCATTCATATAAATACTAATCACAAGTATTTAACCATTCACACAGAAGATGACTGTAAAAATCCTAAATTCACTAACTTATTTCTATTTTATTCAAGCTACACAGAGCTTCTACCTCTGCCATCAAGCTCCCACTCTTGATTACAGTCTTTGTTTTTTCCCTTATAACTATCTAATTTAGGGTTACAATTTCGATAACCTAACAGCTAAACCCACTCCTCCAAGAATGAAGGAATTACTAATTTTAGACAATTGATCCTAAAATTTCTCAACAGACTAACCTAATCGGCTTGATCTCTTCGCAGGGAGTCTTAGGTGGCCAATTATTCCTAAATTCTCTAAAAAATTGACAATCCACTATCTGTCTACATAATTCCAAGAAAATAAAATAAAACTTTTAACAAATAATTTCTTCAAACCCTTAGGACTGCTTGTCCTCTTCTAAAGCCACAACATGTGACCAACTTGTCACATTGCTGGATTTATGATGATGCTCCTGCATCAAACTCCTAGGGGTGAAAAGTCATGAACCCCTGTTAATTAAATCAGCTATAGTGAAACCCTTGGCTTCTAGCTCTGCAACATTCATCCAAGTAGAATTCTCTACTGAACGCTCCTTCCATTTGACCAAATACACCAGATAGTCTCTCTACCCAATAATCTTTGCCACTCTAGTATCCAAGATACCTTCAAAGTTCTAATGGTTGTTCCACATGCATCTATTTCATCCATTGTAGATCTTCATCAAGATATTTTCTTCTTGTTAGTTGACCTATATCATTTGCTACATAAGTATATAAGTCAACAACATTAAGTATAGGATAAATACCAATCCCCGTTGGCATTTCCAACTCATAGGAATTTGCAGAGAACTTTCTGAGTATCCTGCATGGCCCAATTTTCTTCATCACCAGTTTGTTATACTCTCTTTCTGGAAACCTTTCTTTCCTCACATGAGCTAACACTAAATATCCTACTTCATAATTCTTTTCTCTTCTTCTCAAATCTGCTCTTGCCTTGTAACCGACATTACTTTGATCCAACCTTTCTTTGACTTGTTCCTGCAGTTCACTGATTCTTGTCACAAAGCATTCTCCATCTGCACTCCTCTTTTCCATTTGTCCCAAGTCACGAAGCTCATATACTCCTCTTGGATTCATTCTATACAAAATCTGGAATAGGCTCATAGATGTACTTCGATTGGGTGATTCATTATATGCAAACTCAGCTTGAGCTAACACCTTGTCCCACTGTTTCGGATTTTCTCCAACCAGACTTCTTAATATGTTACACAGGATTCTATTGAATACTTCAGTCTGACCATCAGACTGTGGATGATAAGTTGAACTGAAGTTCAACTTAGTACCCAACTTCTTCCACAAAGTACTCCAGAAATGACTTGTGAACCTCACATATCTATCAGATACAATGCTTCTAAGTAAACCATGTAACTTTACAACTTCATTGAAAAATATGTTAGCAATGTGTGTAGCATCACTTGTCTTAAAACATGGAATGAAATGTGCCATGTTTGTAAACCTATCAACAAATACAAAGATAGAACCATTTCCTTTTCGAGTATTTGGCAAACCCAAAACAAAAATCCATACTCATAGAATCCCAAGGCCTAGTTGGAACATGCAATGGTGTGTACAAGCCTGTGTTTTGGCTTCTTCCTTGGCATGCTGGCATACCATGCATATGCTCACAAACTTCTCCACTTCAGACCTCATCTTTGGCCAAAAATAAATATGGATCGTCTGTCCAAAAGTTTTATCACTTCCAAAGTGACTTGCCATACCTCCATTATGCTTTTCCTTGATCAAATTTTCTCTAAATAAACATTTGGGAATGCCGCTAGTTTACTATTCTTACACAACAAACCATCCTGTAACATGTACTCGATCCATGGCTCTCTGTCTACTTCCATGGGATTCTTATAATCCTTGTATGCATCCTCCAAATCAATGTTAGTCTCATACAAATCTCTTAAGTTTTCAAATCCTAAAACTTGGATATCATTTTCTTGCACAATCAATTGTCTCCTACTTAAGGCATCAGTTACCCGGTTTGATTGTCTGCTTATGTGTTTCAACACAAAGGTAAAGTTTTGCAAGAACTCAACCCATTTAACATGTTTCTGATTCAATTTGGGTTGCTACATAATATACTGCAAGGCATGATTATTAGAAAAAAAAATCAAACTCCCTAGGAATCAGATAATGCCTCTCGTGCTTCAATGCTTGGACAATAGCATAGAATTCATTATCATATGATGAGTACTTCCGTCTTGACTCATTTAGTTTCTCACTAAAGTAAGAAACAGGTATGTCCTCCTGACTAAGTACAGCTCCAATTGCTACTCCACTGGCATCACACTTTACTTGGAAAGGGTGCTTGAACTCTGGTAACCTCAATACTGGTTGCTAAGTAATCTTCTTCTTCAAAAACTGAAATCTCTTTAAAGCCTCTACTGTCCATTGAAATGGTTTTTTATCCTTCTTAATGGTTTCAATGATAGATGAAAAAATACCACTAAAATTCTTTATAAACTTCCTATAAAAACTTGTCAATCCATGGAAACTTTTTACTTTAAATATGCTCTAAGGTGAAGGCCAATCAATGATTGCTTGCACCTTTTCTGGTTCCATCTTCAAGGCATCTCTTGAGATAATAAAACCCAAACATACCAACTCCGATTTAAAAGATGAGCACTTCTTTACATTCAATAACAACTTTTCCTTTTGCAATTTCTCCAAGACACATCTCAGATGTTCCAAATGATCTTCTTCTGTTTGACTGAAAATCATAATATCATCAATGTAAACTATTACAAACTTACCTATGAAATATATCAAGACCTCATTCATTAACCTCATGAAAGTAATTGGTGCATTAGACAATCTGAATGGCATAACCAGCCACTCATACAACCTATCATTTGTCTTTAAGGTTGTCTTCCACTCATCTCTTTCTCAAATTCTGATATGATGGTATCCACTTTTTAGATCTAACTTTGAGAAGCATGTTGCCCCACTCAGGAAATCCATGATGTCATCCATCCTAGGTAATGGAAACCTATATCTGATTGTTATATTGCTAATGGCTTTGGAGTCTGTACACATCCTCCACTCTCCATCCTTCTTTGGACTCAATACTACTGGTACTGCACATGGACTCAGAATTTTCTGAATCAACCCTTTATCCAACGGTCCTTGTACTTGCCTCCTGACTTCCTCATTCTCCTGAGGTGTCAACCTGCATGCTGCCTTGTTTGGAAAACTTGCTCCTGGGATAAAGTCAATGTGATGACTAATATCCCTCTTCGGTGGAAATTCATTGGGAAAATCATCTACCACAATGTCATTAAACTCAACTAACATATCATGAACTTTTTCAGGCATATCTGCAATACCAGTCTTTGTTAGTACCACTCCAGGCTTGCATATTACAACATAGTTCAGCTCTTCCTCATCAATTTGTTGTAAATACTCTTTTCTTGTCAGCATCAAGACCTTAGGTGTTTGCTTCCCTGCTGTACTTCCCTCTTGTAAATGAAGTAGAACATGTTTTGTCCCATCCTTCTCAAAGCTATAACAATTCCTCCTACCATCATGTACCACCTTTTTATCAAATTGCCATGGTCTCCCAAGAAGGATATGGAAAACATCCATGGGCATAACATCACATACAATTTTATCTTTATAGGTGCCTACTTGCAAATCAATTTCACAATGTTCACTTACCATGATTTGATGTCCTTTATGCAACCATGAGCCTTTGTATGGTACGGGGTGTTTGACCTTCTTTAAACTCAACTTCTCCACCATCTTCGTGGAAATAAGATTGTCAGTACTCCCACTGTAAATTACCATCTTACATCACTTCCCTTTGACCTTACACATGGTCCTGAATAAGTCCTTTCTTTGAGCAAGTTCGACATTCTCCTTCTCAAGTTTCAGTAAGAATTTGTTCATCATCAAAGTCTCTCCAGTCTCAAGTAAATTTTCAGCCACTAGAAACTGCTCTTGTTGTTTTTCATTCTGAGCTATATAGGCTCCTCCCTATCCCATGTTTTCCTTCTTTGGACATTCAATGGATCTATGATCCAATTGGTTACAATTGTAACATCTAAAGACAGTTTCTTTGCCTCTTCCTCTACCTCTACCTCCTTGGTAAGGTCTTCTCCTTCTTGAGTCACCTCCTCTGTCTTACTTCTCCTGTTGATTTGAGTTGTTGGACTGTCCTTTTTGGGCTGCAAACTTTCCTCTTCTAGTTGTTTTCCCTCTTCCTTTATTGAATTTTTTCTTTCTCAATAACTTTTCTTCTGCTCTCAAGGCACATTGGTATGCCTCTTCCATTGTCCTAGGAGATATCATGTTGATCTCATCCTGAATCTCCATCCTCAAACCATTGACATATCTAGCACTCTTCTCTGCCGATTCTTCTACATAGCCTACTCTCAGGTTCACTTTATAGAACTCTTCAATATATTCTCTTACAGACAATAACCTTTGCCTAAGGTTCTGCATTTGTCTATATAAAGATAACTGATAATCTTTGGGCAAGAATTTGGCTCTCATCTTAGCCACCATCTTATCCCAGCTCTTTATCAACGGCTTGTTATATCTTCTCCTTTCATCTTGCACACTATCCCACCATAGGGATGCATGCCCTTTCAACCTTGTCACTGCTAATATGACCTTCTTGTTCTCTTCAATCTCATCATTCTCAAAGTATTTGTCTAACTCACTGATCTAGTCAATGAGATGTTCAACAATAAGGCTTCCCTCATAGGTAGGCAACTCAGGCTTTGAAGTTGCTCCTAGAATTGACCAAAAGTATCTTAGCTTAGGTGTCTCTTGCATGAATGCTTCTTCTTCTCCTTCTTCTTCTTCAAGTTCACTCACACCCCCTGCCTTTGGATCTCTCTGCCTGCCCAACTCCATAGCTGCAATACGTGCCCATAGTTCTCTCTTTTCCTCCATAACTTCTGCATTTGTTGTTGGTCGTCCTCTGCCACGACCTCTTGCTTTGCCTACACGTACAACCATGCCTTTCTTCTACTGTGTTGAGCAAAAGCCTGATTTGATACCAAAATTGGTGGCAGGATGGTGAGTAATCCTCTACACTACACTTATTTAGCTTAACTAAGTCTAGAAACTTTAGCCAAAGTTGGATTTACCCCCCTCTCTAGCGGCTACACTAAACTTATAATAGAAGCACTTCAAAACAACCTAACCTGGGCACATTTTCTTATAACACACGACCTCGAGCTCATGACCGTAGGCTCATCGCAATAGGTATAAAGTGGTTTGTAAAGTACGAAGGCCGAATGCAATATCCTATCACAGGTCAACACGTACAAAACCACGAAACCATAAATGGTTCCATTGCACTGCCTAAGCACTTTTATCCGCTCCAAATCTTACACCTGGTTGTGAAACTGCATATTGTTGCATCAAGCAGACGAATCATGACTGTTATAAATAGAGACAATAAGACCAACATTTTCAATAAAACTAAAAACACATTACTTTTTGGACAACTTTAAGATAAAAAACAAGCGGGGCCCACTTTCTTTTGGTTTCCTCTATATAAATGAAAAACGAAAACTAGCAAGGCACTTCAATTGAAAACTCATTAAAGGTGAAAATTAATTAACCATATTTGACGAGAACTAGATATACATATTACTTAGAACTAATTTTTTTTTAGCACTCTTCATGTAAGAAATGTTTTTTTGTAATCTAAGTTTATTTTAGGGTAGAATTATAACCAGCTGGAAATCTATTATGATCTTCAATCTACAATTGTATCACTCTTCAATGTACAGTGTATACATATGATATTATGTTATGTAAATTCACAACATGCTCTGTGAGATATTTGATGATTTATGCTTGAAAAGACATCTATAAATGGCCTGAAACCAATTATTGATCTACACTTTAGTGTGCATATGTAAAAATCCCAACATAGTATGCCTGTAGAGAATGTCCACATAACTGTTGACTATAAACAGAAAAATATTGAGATAATCAACCAACAACACGCAGGCAGTTTATTGACACACAGGCAAGAATTAAGGCAGCTGATAAGATTAAATTATTGCCCTTGATAGGATTGCAGCAACGCATGGGCAGCCAAACACAGAATTAAAGAAGTTTACGTTACTCAACACATGCAAATTCCTTTAATGTTCAGACGCATATTCTTAAAAGGTCATTTTCTTGGTTTCTTGAATTTTATTACTATTTTGATCTATATTTTTCCATATGCAAATTCATTTGTTGTTCAGACGCATATTCTAATAAGCACTTCCATGACGTTTTAAAGGTCCTCTCTCTTTTGTTTAGCCGCTATAGTTTTATAATTTCGTCCCCAGATTTAAAGGCCATAAACATATCTATTATCGTCAAAGTCTGTGAATGTTAAACGTATGGAAGTTCAGAGAGTTAAGCAGATCCCACCGCTATTTCGAAAATTAATGAATGTTATTCATGACAGCAAGTCACAGACTTGACGTGTTCTGTGTTATCTGTATGAGCAATAAGTGTTTATGTTGTGATTCGATCTCGGGACCTTGGAACCATCTGATAAGATTGGATTGGAATTTTTTTCCAATGGCTCCGTTGCATTTATTACTGTCACGTCTCAATCAAACACACAATTGCCGTTCCAGTCCAGGTTGTCAAGTGTATCCTCCAGGTTGGTAAGGGTATCACCAGTTGAACTTTGAACTTGGAAATTAGAGTTTACCATTTTTAAAGGTATTATTATTATATTATTTATTATAAACCGATGGCTCAGTTGCATAGATTATTACTGTCACGTTTCAACCAAACACGCAATTCCCGCTTCCGGTCCAGGTTGGCAAGTGTATGCTGCAGGTTGGTAAGGGTAACAGGATTTGAACTTGGAAATTAGAGTTTAACCATTTTTAAAAGTATTATTATTATATTATTTATTGTAAACCAGTACACATACTTCAAATGTGTTAAAGTTTACTAGTCCCCACGTGATCACAGTTCAGTTCAGTCTAAAAATGGCCTTCAGTTCAGTCTAAAATGGCCTGGATAATGAGATGGCCAATGCTGAAAAGATTGCTGATTACAGTGGTAATTTTGATTCTTTTTAGAGCATATACGAGCAAAAATACAAGGAGACCGATAAGAAGTTTCATGGATAGGAGAAACAAAGAATAAGGATACTAGGGATAATGATGAAAGAGCGAGTCTGTAGAAGCATAAAAAATGAGAGATTATAGTGTAGAGTTTCACTTTGTAGAACCTATTAAACTAGCGCCACTTTTTCTTTTCTTTAGCCTATTGAAGTTACTTCCAGCTATCGGGGGAGAGAGGTATTTAGACTTTGTAATGTCGATGTGGATATTAACATAGGAACATGAGTTGCAATTATCGAGCAGGGAAGTCTACTTTACATAATCTTATTGATGGTGATTTGCAGCCTTTAGTGCGAGAGGTAAGGAGGAGTTAGAAACTCATAATTAGAAGGTATTCTGAACTCTTGATTGACTTATTAACCACAGAGGAAACACTTGTTCAATATCTTCTTAGGTTACATCTAGAACAAGAGTGTTTTAGTAAGCAGGAGGTTGTATGTGCAAAACTAGGAAAGTTTGGACTGCCCAACCATAATCATCTCACCCCAATTGCAAGGCTATTAGGAGGTTAGAAGGAACGTGTTGTTTCCACATCAATTTTAATAGCTAAACCCCATGTTATTTTGTTGGGTGAACCCATAAAGTTTAAGTTGTCATCTTATGTTCGTGTCATTTGATAATCACAACTCACATATAACCAAGTAATAATTAGTTGTATGAGCTTAGATCGAGACATGAAGTTAATTGGTACAAAGAAAATTCATATGGTAGAAAGAAAATTCATACAACAAAAGGTTTTGTTTACAATATTACATTAAAAAAAAAACTCTTTTGGAACAAGAAGCTACTACATTTATTAATTTGTTGCATGCTTCATAGATGGATTTATTTAGAAATACTCGATTGAGAAGTACTCAATTGGCCTTTAATTTTCAAAGGGTCCTCTATCATTATCGCAATAAGGTTATGTGAACATTAATGAAAAATGGCCATTGAAATGGTTTTAGGCATTTAAATAATCCCAATCACTGGCCTAATGTGTAAGGCTTGGATAAACCATGTGTCCCCCACACGAGAGAGTTAGGATGGTGTAAGATAGAATAGCTTAGAAAGATCTAAGTCTAATTGGGCCCTTTTCTTAGGTAAACCTATGTATTTAACAAAGGGCATTTTGCTCACATTGACACATGGCCACATTGGCTACACAAAAAATTGAGTCACATTTGACTTTGATTATAAATCAATGGATCGATTCTCAATATTTAAGCATGCATGGGTCTAACACTAGGATTTTATTGTTGTCAAATGATGAAGATGTGGTTAGTGACATAACCATAGTTACATATATCATGTCGGCGAATATATCGCCGAGGGTCCAAAATGTAACTTATCAGCAACAATAGCAAAAATATCGGAAAATATCGGCAAATGTCATAAAGCATAAAAAAATACAAAAATAACCATTTTTTTCAATTTTTTTAACATCCAAAGCAACAACAACATCAAATAAACACATTGCTACATAAATATGAAAATACAACTAATATATAAGATGCATAAGATGTCAAATGGTGGATCATGATTCATGATCACATATTGACTATAAAGTGATAAACTGAAAATATTGAAATATGTTCTTGATGGAATGATAGAAAATCACATCAAATGATCAAAATAAATGTCTCTCAAGAAATTAATCATCATGACTCATGAGGCATCTAGATACTAAATAATACAATGATAAATAGTAGGAATCATTGATCCCCTCTACCCCTTTTATAGGCAAGGGGCACCACTCTTCCTCTGGAAGTAGTAGGGGGTCTTGTAGGTGCTTTGGATGAGTTAGGCGTCAAATTGGAAGCTCCAACTACTTAAGCTATGGTGGAAGGTCCAACTACTCTACAATTTTGATGAAACTTTTTGTATTTAATGAGTGAAGGGTACATTTTTATTAAGGTCATGATAAAAGATTCCAATAGTCAATGCCACCAACATCATGGTACAGGGATGTGCTTGATAAAATGCCAATCCCATACCCTCATACTTGATAAAATCCAGTGGAATTGTTGAAATCTTGAAATCCTGAAAACTATTAAGTCTCTTGAATTCTAAATGGGATCTAAAATTCTACTTTTTGCATATGAAGTCCGATGAGGTTGGAACCACTCTCAAACATCTTGAAACAATTAATGGCAATGTTAAAAATTGAAGTAAAATGATAGAAAATGAAAGTAAAGGAGAATGTCACTTTTACTCTAAGAATTTAATACTACCATTTATTACTTTAAGAATTTAATATATTTAATTTTAATAACACTGCCAAAAACTTAACCCATGATTTTATTTTTCCAATTCCATGCAAATTTTTTTAGCAAGCCAATATTTTCCAAAATATCCCGACATATTCCCGATATATTGCGACATATTGAATATATCGCAATATATTCAAAATGTCGAAAATATCGCGATTTTTTAGTGGTGATATATCGCCAAGGAGAATGACTCGCGATATATCGCGATATCGGCGATATATCGCCGATATATGTAACTATGGACATAACTAAGCAGATAACCTATCAAGCTTGCACACAAAATAATTCTCATAATTCTTGACGACCTATGGAATGCATAAGAAGTAATTTAGTATGTTGCTTCCGAATGACAACATAAGGAATGTGCTAAATCCTACATAAAAACCACTCCAAGGATTATCTTAAATGTATCTAAGAACGATAAAATTATCTTTCCATGTATAATTGCACGTGGATGTTGTATGGTTCCCTAAATCCTCTAGGGAATTCCTAGAGACAAAAAAACATGGGGTCCCATGTTATTTTTTGACATTGGATTGTTTAGTGATCAATACAACCAATCAATTAAATTGGTGACAATCATTGCTTCGTTATACATCACTCTAAGTTCAATGATATATTAGTTGGTGACAAATATTAAGATCAACATTGCATTATTAAAATCGATTGTATTATAGTTTAATATGCAATTTCATTATACTCATTAAATTTTGATGAAAATTAGAATGGTAATTTTATATGTAATTAAATATACAAAGAAAAGAAAATGGAAAATTGTAAAGACTATAGCATTTTACATATTTATTTTAATTAATAGAAAGTAGAGTTGTTGGAGGTTGTTATAGAGAGGGTGGAGAAGAAAATTGATAAATTGATAATGGAACTTTTGGTTTTGGCTTCCAAGTTTTACCTATGCAAGAAGATCGTGGCCATTGCTTATTTTTACTACTCTTCTTTTTGGGTTTCATTGAAAGTAGATTACAAAGTGGCTTATTACTCAACTACTATGACTACATAAATTAGTCAAACTTGCTTTTGACACATAAAATTATATTATGTATATACACACAACTCTCTCTCATTTTACAACATATTAAAGTTTTCTTCAGTGTTTCATTTCCCTGTTTTAGAGGTATGCTAGTTTTAAGAAAATATCCAAGACTTGGTATATTTAGTTATTGCACAACAACAATACACATGATACAACTCCTTTTTATTATCACTCAATGCAATATGCTTTTTCATTGAGTTCAATATTGATAATGTGCAACAAAAAAGAGGTTCAAGACAAACACCCATAGTTTTGTATTGTACTCTTTGCAATGTCATAAATTGAATGTGAATTGAGTATGAAGAAGAAAGAAAAAACTAAACTATATCAATATCCTTGGATTATTGACAAAAAAATAAATTGTTAGTTAAACATGTAGCTCATATAAGGATCATTGACCAAAAAATTGTTGATTGGAAACAACTCATATATAGAATATCAAGAGAGTGCAAACTTCAGCATGATGCTCATGTATTTGTGAAAATTCACTTTTTCACCAAGATTTATTTATTCTTTTTCTTTGGACCAATATTTATTGACCTTATAGTTGCATGTTGTCCAATATGTTTTTCCCATTATTTTTTTTGGTTTATTGCATTCCAAAGTTATCTTGCAAAATTTTGCATGCACCTTTCTTTGTTTCAATAACTTTCATTAACATTTACTTGGGCAGTTCATCCTTTACATGGGTCCTTGGGCTATTGATCATACCACTTTTGACAAATTTTCTTTGATTCTATTACTACGTTTCAACATGCCATTTATCGATTTCTATTTTATCTTCTCCATATGCGTGGGAATGCATGAACTGTTTGTGAAGTTTTTATTTCCCAATAGCATAGCTTAGTACTAATGTGCACTTTCTAGTTATATTCTTTATATTCTTTTGGTTATTTGGGACATTAATAAAATTATTTTATTTTACATCTTCAACATTTTTGTTGATTTTTACATTATTTTCTCGCTATATATGAGAGTGCATAAGAATTTTAATTGTAAAGGAATTTTTTCCCTATGACATAACTTAGTATTAGTATGCACATTCTTTCCAATTCTACTATTTTGGTTATTTATTAGATTTAATAAAGTTATCGTACATTTACCTCTTCTCCTCTCGTTGCTTTGATGTGATATCTCTTCTTGTCTTGTTTCTTTAATGTGAACTTATAATCCACCTTATTTATGAAAATATTAACATTAGATTGTTATCTAATATGCTATGAAAACCTTATCTTGTTTTGAGAAGAAGCTCTTGTATACCAATATTTATATAACAATTCATCATTCTTTCTTCAGGGTGAAAGTTATGAATGGGTGATACTGAACTACAGCCACCCTTCTCCATAAGCAGCTGATTGGATTCCCGCCTTTTCTCTAACCAATTTCAAATTATGATAAATTTCATTTTTGTTCATAAAGTAGGATACGGTCTAAATGAAGATTAGGAGTTGGAAATTTTTATAACATGATCTTCACTTCTTTGCATTATATTTGCATTATATTTGGACACTAATTGAAGCAATAGAGAAATATATAGAGAAATATATCAGATCTTCAAGAGTAGCCAAGGAAAAAGAGCTTTGAATTCTAAGTTTCTCTTCAACGATAATGTATTTTATTATTTTAGACTAGGCCACATGTTTCAAATTGCTTGTGAGGATAAATATTTATCAGAAATTCCATTTCAATAACCTGTTACTAATTAGAGCTTATATTGTACAGAATAAATTAACATATCATTAATTGTTGTTTATATTGTATAATAGAAATTGAACTAATAAGGTGGGGTTCTCAACAATAGAACTCCTCAAAATGCCTAGAAATTGTCGTTCAAAAATCCTTTTGAGATTTGATTTGACCATCACAAATTGATTCAATGCATCATTCATCTTGGCCTAAGCTTTAGTGTTCATAAGATTAATCTCCATACTTCGAGTCTCAAATATTGGTCCAACTTTAGATTGTATTTAAAAGAGATTTCACAGGCACAATGAAATGAATGAGTAAATGTCGTGAACCCTAGCACAATGAAACAAATGAACAAATGTCATGAGGACATTTTTTCGACATCTTAGAAACCTAGGTTAGAAAAACATAATTACCAGGGTTTGAAATCAGTTGATAATGCATACATTTTAAATAGAGGTTACACTATTTTCTTTGCGTAAAGGTACAAACATGCAACATGAATTTTTCCATTGGCATGAGAGGTGAGGCATGTGATACATTTCCATTGGAGCAAGAAGCAAGGAATCAAAAATAATGTTTTGAACTTGTTTCTAAATCAAGAAACGTCTTCAATATATATATATATATATATATATATTAATTATAACATTTTTTTAAAGTTAGAAATCATATTAAAATGTAGAGAAAAATGTACAAAAATACAATGGCGAGGGTCCTCCCATAGTGAGAAAATAACCCATAATAGAGTTTCGTGGATCTCTCCAAAGGAGAAAACAACCCATAATCAGGTTCATTCTACCATGTCTATGATAATGTTCATTTAAAATCAAAACTATAAGCATAGAGGCCAACCAAATTATCATCTCTATAACAAAATACTACCTAGACCCAAGATTAAGAAAATGACATTGACATAACTATAAATATGATACTTGATATTGGTGTGGGTGCATGGTTGTGACATGGATTCCTTAGGATTTATCTCAACATTAATTGCTTCCCCTTGGTCATGTGTTGTGTTGCTAGTGTTGGCTTCATGGCGGTCTTTTTCCCCCTAAGCATCCTCCTTCTTCACATTTTGTTCCTCTTCTTTAACTTTGATATTCACCTCTTAAACCATGGCTACGTCGTGTCTTGCATCAGTGTTCTCAAAGGTCCCATGGATGATGCCGTCCTCAGCAAGGGTCGAGAGCAAAGGTGAGATAAGATGATAAACCATGGCCACCTCCGTACGCCAATCTAGCATTGCCTGAAACTTGTCCCTTAACTTGAAGAGACACACTTGGTGTTCTTCCTTTGCTTCATTGAATATGTTTCATAGGAAGAGGGAGTTCGTCATTATTTCTAGCTGCCCATCATGGTCCATTTTCATTTCTCCATGGTTTGGGTCAATGTTTCTCCCACGACATCTTCCCTATCGACCGGAGCAAGCCATATTCTCAACAATATTCTCCACACTCACCAGATAGTTGATTATTGTCCAATGTAAATGGTTCACTAAGGTTTTACTACACCCAAGAATGCTGAGTATTAGTATAAAAGAATGAATGCTTCGGTTGGAAAGAATCATGGCCATTAAAAGGCCCGAGTCATGGACGGGGAGGTGTGAATGACATGCGAGCAACCTTGTTGCATCCAATCTCGGGACTAGTCAAGGCATAAATGCTAAGGGTTGGTGGCAGTTGCATGCCCATCACTTCATCCACCACATCTTGCCATCTTTACTCCACAATCTCGTCTTCATTAACTATGTGTGTGTCGCCAGCTAACACCCCATCTGAAATATTAAGTATAACATATTAATATATATTAATTTATTATATAAATATAATTAATATATAATTACTTACATCACATAAAATTAAGTATATCAAATATATATAATTAATATATATTAATATTACATATTAACTACAATATATAAAATTTATATGTTCCATTTGCAATAAGTTACTTGATAGATCGATAATGAAAAATTACAATTTTGATAAAAAAAAATTAAAATTAATTAAAATTTAACATTGAAGGTAGATTCAAAGACCCTCCTAAGTGTTAATTGTGTCACTTAGCAACAAAAAAATATTGCGAATTTGAATTTTTACAATTTACTAAATTTTAACGTTGCGGATGGATTTAGAGACCCCTTAAATGATCTGAATCCATATGCAGCACTTGAGTCTCTAAATCTATCTACAATGTCATAATCATTTACTAAATTTCAACACTATAGATGGATTCAAAGACCCCCAAATTTCAACACTGCATATAGATTTAAAATCCATCTACATTGTTAAAATTTGGGAGTCTTTGAATCCATCTGCAATGATAAAATTTAGTAAATTGTTATAACAGTGTAGATGGATTCATAGACCCGAGTGCTGCAGATGGATTCACATCATCTAGGGGATCTCTGAATCCATCTACAGTGTTGAAATTTGGGGGTCTCTGAATCCATTTGCAATGTTAAAATTTATTAAATTATTTAAATTTATTGTCAAAATTGAAATTCAAACCATTGTCGATGAGTGACATGATTTACATGATACTCATGTCTTTGAATCCATCTACAATGTTACAATTTACTAAATAGACAATGTTACAAATTCATTGTCAAAATTGTAATTTTCTATTCTTGGAGTGACACAACTAAAAATGACTAAATAAAGTACCAATTCATATTCTTAATGCTATTGTTATGTGGTCATTTCTAATTTAGTTACTTGTTATTTAGTCATATATTTTATCTCGTGACCAAATTGGTCATTTATCTTGGTCATTTTTAGTTGGCTCACTTAAAATTGTTCAAGCTTGGTCATTTGTCCCTTGAAAATACTATGGTGGCCATATTTTTTGGTCACCTAGTCACTTGTCTCTCATTTTGTATTAGTGATCTCTCTCTCTTAGAACTTGTGCCATCCAAAAGACTCTACTCTCTTCTTTGGAATGTGTTTCTCTTCTTTTACTTGGTTTGGAATATGTGAAATGAAGTCTCAAGCTTTCTTTTATTTACCCATTAGGGTAACTCCTCATGACCTTTTGAATTCCATGATTGAGATTAAATCTTGATCTCAAGATTCATGGCTGAGATCTAATCTCAAATTCACTTAAATTCCCTAAGTAAACTGTACACTAAATATTTTATTTTTGAAAAGTCACATTTCCATAAAGATTATAAAAGTATATTTTATTACTTAATGCCACTTTATAAACATAATAAAGTGCAACTCACTTTTAAATCATAAAGTCACACAAAAAATGTACTTTAACAAATGCTCTTTAATAAAGTCACCTACTGACATTAAATGAGACTTCACATCACCTCATGCTCTTGCACCCAAACACCTGATGCATGAGTTCCTTTGAGCTACAAAATGCTAACAAAAATTGTATATGGACTTAAATATTGTCTTTAAGCGAGTGTCTTAAACTATTGTCTTAAATTTAAGACAATAGTTTAGGACAATAGTTTAAAACACTTGCTTAAAGACAATATTTAAGACAATACACAAATTTTTTTGTCTCAAGTTGAGATAATTTAAAAACATATTGTCTCAAGTATTGTCTTAAATTTAAGACAATAGTTTAGGACAATAGTTCAAGACACTCGCTTAAAGATAATATTTATGACAATACATAATTTTTTTTGTCTTAAGTTGAGACAATTTACAAAAAAATTGTGTATTGTCCTAAACTATTGTCTTAAATTTAAGACAGTACTTTAAGACACTCGCTTAAAGACAATATTTAAGACAATACACAAATTTTTTTGTCTTAAGTTTAGACAATTTACAAAAATATTGTCTCAAGTATTGTCTTTATATCCCCTCTATGTAAATTGTCTTATTAAGACAATTTACACAAATATTGTCTCATAAATACTCACTTTGGTCTCTCTAAAAATATATATAAAAATGTACAATAAACATTTAATCATTTCAAGAAAATAAATTAAATATCATTTTCTTAAAATGTAAACTATACAATATAATATATTGTATTGATTTATGGAAGGACACAGTGGAATCGAACCACCAATCTTCAGCTTTGCAGATGCTCTACCATTGAGCTAATACCCTTTAAATATTAAGGGAGAGATACAAGTTGTTGTGCAAAACCTAATAATTCCTAATGTTACCAAATATGTGTAATGTCTCATTTTGTTAGACTCTTTTATCACTATACTATATTATTGTTTGAGGGCATTTTATCACAATTGACCTAGTTAAATTTTATAATTTAAAACAACATATATATATGCTTTGATTATGATGATGCATTTGGTTACTCACGAATAAATGGAATTTTATAAATATATTCATATGATGCACCATTGTAGTGCCTTGTTTTGCCAGACTATTTTAGTGTTAAAATATGTTATTGTTTGAAGGCATTTGAGTGCAAATGACCCGCTTTAATTCTATGAATTAAAATTACTTATATATATACATATATTGATTGTTATGTCACATTGGTTACTCATGAATGAATGGATTTTTGTAGATAGATTTATATGATGCGATATTATTGATTCTATAATGTATGAATGAAAGATATAAGTAATTTTCATTACTTACAATAGATTAGTAGATGCTTTGACAATTTTCTAGTGTGACAGGGGCCAAAATGTGCAATGATACAAGGTGGTGTCAATGCCGCATGAATTCCAGTTTGAGTATAGATATGATATCAAGGAATATAATTTATTTAATTGATATTTTGATTAATTGTATAGTACAATTAATGCACATGGGTTTCATGTGTGTAGGCACATGATCATGATTTCCAATTGATCCACAAAAAGGATGATGGGGTTGTATGGAAGAAAGTACCAACATGATTATCACCTATTTTCCATGCGGCGGGTTGAAAAGCGAGAGAGATTTTTACTTGCAAGAGGCATGTTGCCATGATGTTAGACGACAGACTCGGTCACTCTTGAGGATTAACTAAGGGGCGTGAAATAAGGTGTTGACCTTATTCCTCAGTAACCATGAGTCTCTCTACAGCATAGATCAGACTGAGTTAACATGGTATCAGTTATCGTACTAACTCCCCACCACGAAAAATGGTATATTTGAAGGGCATGAAATAGGTCATGGCACCTTGATATCACCATGATAAACAAATGTAATTATTAAACTATAAAGTTAAAAATATTTAACTAAATATTAAATTCATGAGTTGGAAATAAATTAAGGGAAAGTATACTATTATGGTAAAATCATATACAAAATAAAATAGAGAGAGTAATTTCTAATTGGAAACACAAATGCACACACGAAACTAGGAGACAAAAGAAAAAATCAGGGGAACATGTAAATGAAAATTAGGAAAAATTAAGCAAAGAAATTATAAATCAACATTTAGAAATGTTAAGAAAAGAAAAACGGAAATTGAAAGAAGTAATAAAAGAAATGCTAAATCAACATTAGAAAGGTTAAGAAATGAAAAAGGGAAATTGCATATATGCATTTGAAATGGAATAAATATGAATTCAAAATAGAAATAAATAAATATGATTTTACATTATAAAGAAAAACAAAAGAATCTCAAAAAGGATATAAATAAATGAACAAGGTTTGGGCACACACATAGACAATGCTAGCCCTAATATTGGATGGATGAAATAATGTCGAATTGAATTTGAAGGTGATTGTGGAGAGTTTGGTTAATCAGTGTGTGAACGATGGTTGGGAGTTCCCTTAGAAAATCTACACACCCTCATCATGCTAAAGGTATTTCCTCCTGCAACCCCGTTTCAGCTCGGAAGTCCTTGGGGAAAGAGAGTACCCATTGGAATGGTAGGGAGGTCAACTGATGGATCTCTTATGATTGGGAATTGATCAACATTCGTGGGAACCCGACGGAGATCATGGTGTGGAATCCTCAGAAAGAACTTAGCACGAATCTCCACAAAAAAACTTAGGTATGTCAACAATGCATGCATAGTCAGTGGGATAGGTTTGTAGTATGGACATTCTAGAAGCATTCCTGATAATTTCCATTGTATTCCATTCTCTTAAACTTGAATGCCAATCAATTTATCCTTTTTGATACCGATTTATTCCGTTGATTCAGTCGTTAGTTAATTGTTTGCAATTGTATAACGAAGGTTCTCTATAACAAGGTGAGGAGATATTCAACGTTTTATGCATTTATAATAAATTATATGTTTATAACTTTGTACTTGATACGCGTTTAGAAACATTCAATGCACTGCACATATAAGTACATATATAAAATATTATATTCCTCATGGATCAATTCATTTTCAGAAGATTATATTTGTTGCAATTCATTTTTCGTTTTCAGAAATAAAAGATCATATGGATTCAAATCATTTTCGTTTTCAGAAATAAAAATAGAAGATAATCTTTTGATTACATATCATTTTGATTTTTAGAAATAAAAATTTAATAATATGCTTCGATTGTAATTTCTTTCATAAAAAAATAAAAATAGAATATTATGTTTTAATAGTAAAAGGTTTTCATTTTCAGAAGTAGATATAAAAGATAATGAAAAATCTAGATCTATACGTTTAAATATAGCAACGAAAATTAATAAAAAATTCAAATTACAACTAAAACTAAAACAATCCAATATATATATATATATATATATTTTAGATCAATCAAGAAATTGTCTTTTTTTCATCATATTCCCATCATCATAGTTTTCACATCAAACCTACAAAAATCAAATGATCCTGTAACAGTTTCTTCTTTTCGATTTTAGATGCAAAGTCTCAGTAATTTGATAGGTCGGTAGAACCCATTTTGGGTACAATCTGATGTAACTTCCTTAAACTTGATCCATGCTTTTGGCGAAACAATTTTTTTGTTATGCAATCTGGTTGAGACTTGATTGCATTCAAATTCGACTATAATTATTAATATTATGTTTTAGACTTCATTCATTAATTATCATAAATTAGAAATTCCAATAATTAGTAAAATCACGTTAAATTAAAAACAAAAACGAAAAATGTGAACCGAGATTAGGTACAAGTAAAATCTTTGAATGTCTTCATCTATATTTTAATAAGAAACACTTGGTCATATTTAATTGGAACAGACTGTAAATTAAATAGAATCCTTGGGTGTTAAATGGGAAAGAAATAACATGAGTGAATATATAGAAAGAATTTGTGAAAATAACATTCACCTTAACTTTGTTTTAAATATGGAAGGATCTTACTTTAGATTAAAAATAGAATGATTTGACTTAAGGCATTAGAAAAGGCTGTAAAAGTAGATTCTTGGGTTAAGTGATTTCGGCCGGAATGCTTCACTTACTTACCATTATGGTAACAAGTTGACAAAGATCCAGTTAAGGCACTTGGGCGGACTAATCGCTCTTCTTTGTTTACCTGTTGATTCTCCGGGGTCTGCCGTTTACTTTGCTCTGGTCTTAACCTCCCGGTCGGCTGTTTTTTCCGGTTCTTTCTTCGTCCCATTTGCCTTTCGCTTTGTTAGGTGGCGTTATTTTTTCGGCTTGGCTAGGGTTTTATGTTTTGGTTTGAACCCTTCAGCACTCACCAACGGCTGGAGTCCCTCCTCATAGATGAGGACTAGTACCAACCAGCATAATCAAGTGGGAATGCACATATCTTTGTTGGTGAATTCTGCCTGGGTGGCCTTGTTTATCTGAGGGGTTTCTGTTCTGCCACCTTTTCACGTTGTTTTCGGGGGTTTTCCCACTTGGGTTTTTTAGAAGCTTCCTCTTTTTCGCCCTCGGCGTGTGGAGTTGACCTTGTGTTTTTGGTATCTTATCTCATTCGGTGGGAAGCTTGGTTATCAGGGTCATGTTTCCCGGCTGGGGCGGTATGATTGTTATTTTCCGGGTTTTGATTCCCGGTCCGTGAATTCTGTGACGCTGTGCGGAAGGTTTGAACTTAGTTTTCTTTGTTGGGTCCCTTTCGGTTTTGCCATTTCTGGTCGGTCCACGTGCCTGTCTTCTATCAGCTTGTTTCTTTGTGTGACTCGGTGGGTGGTTTTGTGGTTTGTGGTTCCTTTGTCTTATCTGGGTGGAGGCTGGAAGGTCACTCTACTCGGGTTTCACTGGGGTATTAGGCTGGGCTTATTGTCTTCTACCTGGGTCTGAAGTTGGGTCTTTCGGTGGTTTTGGTTTTCCGGCATATGTTACCCTAAATTAGGGTTTGACCCTGTGGCGAGCTCTACCTTTTTTGCTAGTTTGTTTTGCCGTTCCTCCTATTCTGATGTCGGGTTCCATTGTGAGGCCACCAGACATTTCAGCCGGTGATGCCGTTGACCGTTACAGACGTAGAAGAAAGTCAAAAGCCCTGAAGGCACAGGAGGGTAAGTTGAGTTTTGTGGTTGGTTGCGACATCTATTTAGACAAAGTGGAAGCCTTATGTTCCAGGGCTCTCATCGGATGGCTGGAATATGCTTATATGGACAAAAAAAAGTGGTTTGAGTGGGCCACGGCTCAGTGGAAGCCTTACTTGACTTATGTCCCTGCCATCAGCCTCCTCGTCCGTGGTTGGATCGTGTTTGTATTTTTGGAGGAAGCTCATGCCACTTCTGTTTTAAACTGGCCTTGGAGGGTTGGTAAGGGTTCACTTGTACTAGATAGGTGGCATATAAAGAAGCATCACCTTTGGGCTATGTTACCTGGTTTGCCCTATCCGCTATGGAACCGTGATCTCTTGGAAGGTATCAGGAATACTATTGGTCGGTATATTGCGGTTCGGGAGGATTTCATGAACGCCTTCGACAAACGGATTGCAAAAATATTGGTGGAAGTCGACATATCCAAAGGTTTGTTGGCGGACATTGATATTCACTGCCACGATCGCCTTTTCTCCCAACGCATTGATTATCAAGGTATTCCCTTCCGTTGCAGCTGTTGTTGTGCGACTGGGCATCTGAGAAGATCTTGTCCTTCGCTACGTCTGCCTTCACGTTCCTCGGGCTCTCCCTCTCCGCCCTCCTCTCAGGGGACTCCCATTTCGGCGCAAAAGCAGTCTAAGGTAAGACAGTCTTCTTTCCTTCCACTGTCTTCTGTATCTGATCTGAACGATGCATGTGCTTTTTTCGATGATGCATATGACTCAGAGATTGCTTATTTGGATTCCTTTTCCCTTCATTGTGCCCCTTCGGTCCCTGGCTTTCCTTTGGGGAGCCCCTCCGTCCGATCTGTGGCTGATGTTCCTGTTGGCATTTCTGGGGCTGGCTTGACCTTTGACTCTTCTTCTGTCGACCTCGGGGGATTTGTCCCTTTGCATTCCTCTTCTCCGATGACTTCTCCCCTCCATACCACCTCTGATAGGGCTGCTGATTTTAGTCATGAGGATCCAAGACATGATTCACTTCCAGAAGCTGACTCTCGGAAGACTGCTTTGGCAAACATTTCTCCATGCCCGGGTGGGGCTGCCACACCTTTGAACTCTTCCTCCATGAGCTCGGGGTTACCACCACCTTCTTCATCGCCCATTAGTTTTCCTGTATCAGCATCACTCTTTGAACCCGCCCTCAAGGATGTTGATATCTGCTCTGATATTCCCAGTCGTGTACCCTCCCCTCCTGTAGCTTCCCCTTCGATCGATCCGGTTCTGGTTGAGGATCACATTTGACCACTTTTCACGCCTTCGGATTTTCCTCCTCTCGTAACCACTGCTCCCTGTTCTTTGGCCTCCCCTCCCCATAGCCCTGCCGATTACCCATCTTTCTCTAATCCCACGCTCCAAAAATCTCTGGATATCTTCTCTGATAAGACGCCCCTTTCACCTTCAGTCCTCCCCCTCGACTCCATTCGGTTTGAGAACATCACCATATGAAGGAAGAAGAAGACCTCGTCAGCCATAGATGAGTCACTTGCACCGGCTCCATACACTCCTCTTTCCACTCGTCTGAAGAACGCTGCACGTATGTCTGTTCCTGCAAAATCTAGGGTCCTTAGAGCATCGACCCCTACACATCCGGATACTTAATGCGTATACTTTCTTTGAATGTTAGGGGGTTGGGAGGCTTCTCCAAGCAAAAAAGTCTCTGTCAGTTGTTCTTGTCTCTTTCCCTGGATGTTGTGCTCTTTCAGGAAACTATGACCAGTACTTACCCAACTCTCTTTGCCTTCTCCAAGCTTTGCCCTGGGTGGGGATTTTGTGCACATAATTCATCTGGCCTCTCGAGAGGCATTCTCTCTGGTTGGAACCCTAAGGTTCTTAGATGTAAAGCTTTCCATACTCTGGCGGGTATTCTACTCCAAGCTTCGATGCGGGGGTCTTCTCTCTCTTTCTCCATACTAAATGTCTATGGTCCTTACATTCATTGGGATACTTTTTGGAATGCTGTGGCTACAGGAGGTCTTCTTTCCATACCTAACCTTATCCTCACTGGTGATCTTAATTTTACTCTTAGTGCTTCGGAAATCTGGGGTACTAAAGCTCTGCTAGATCCCCTGGGCCCTTACCTCACTACTTTATTCTCTGATCATCATCTTGTGGACATTGCCCCAGCCTGTGCCGGTCCTACTTGGAGGAATGGTAGGGTGGGGGAAGAGGGCATATCCAAAATACTGGACCGATATCTACTGTCTGATCAGCTCATTAGCTGTCTCCCGAGACACCGTGTTTGGGCCCATAGATGTGGTATTTCTGATCATTTCCCTGTTCTGTTGGAATGGGGGGAAGAGCAGGCTCCTTGTCTTTACCCTTTTAAATTCAACCATTCTTGGCTAGAGAATGTGGATTTTGTTGATATGATTCGTAATACTTGGCCTCTCTTACAGTCGGATATATCATTGGATGATATGAATCTTCTCTCTTCGAAGCTTTGCCAATTGAAAGTGAAAGTGAAAACATGGACTAAGGAGGAGACTCGTAAATTAAAGGCTATGTCTGCTAGATTGGAAGAAGAAATAAACTCTCTCCTTCTCTCTTCCCAATCTTCTATATTAACCCTGGATCAACAAGGCAGATTAAATGAATTGAAGACAGAATTACAAAAGCTCTCAGATCATGATTTGAACTCTGCTAGAATTCAAAGCAGAGTCACATGGGCCAAATTTGGGGATGCCAACACCAAATTTTTCCATGCTGTAGCATCTGCCCGTAAAAATCAAAATGCCATCTGGAGTCTACAGGATAAAGAGGGTTCTTGGTTATTGGAATGATCAAAGCCTTAGGGCCCTCAGTGTGAGACATTTTATGGAAATATTCGCAGATGATAAGTTGACCAATCTTTCTTCTCAGTTGAAGGTTATTCGTCACTTTCCTTCCTTTGTCTCGGAGGCAGACCATTCTGCTTTTACTAGCCTTGTTACTCTTTCTGAGATTGAGGGTGCTTTAAAGACTTTTAAAAAAGACAAAGCCCCTGGGCCTGATGGATGGATGGTGGAGTTTTATTTATACTTTTTTGATCTTTTGGGTCCTTTGCTGGTGCATTTGGTGGAGTCCTCTAGACTCTTGGGCAAGGTGGCCCCGGCTATAAACTCCACCTTTGTTGCTCTCATTCCCAAAGTTGAACACCCTGTTAATTTTGGGGATTTTAGGCCTATTTCTTTATGCAATCTATGCTATAAACTGATCTCAAAAGTTGCCGCATTGAGACTCAAACCCTTTCTTGATTCCTCTATCTCTCCTCAGCAGTTTAGATTCCTAAAGAACCGTCAGATCCATGAGCTGATTTCCATTACTCAGGAGGTTCTACATTCTGTTAAACTCAAGAAGAAATCAGCTCTCATTCTTAAGTTGGACTTGACTAAAGCCTTCGATAGGGTTAACTGGACATACATCAGGTTGATTCTCATTCAGATTGGGGTCCCCCTTGTGGGGGTGAACTGGATTATGGGGTGTATCTCATCGGGAAATTTTGATGTCCTCATCAATGGTGCTCCATCCCCTTTCTTCCCTGCTTCCCACGGCATTAGACAGGGATGCCCTTTATCCCCGCCACTCTTTATTTTGGTTATTGAAGGACTTAGCCTACTTATATAGGATGCTAAAAGAAATGGGGTTATCAAGGGTATCAAGATTTCGGCAAATCTTTATATCACACACTTACTTTTCGTTGATGATGTGATATTATTCGAGATGGGCACCTTTGAAGACTGGATCACATTTTAAGTTATTCTGGATACTTTCTGTGAGGCCTCAGGTATGAAGATAAATATGGAAAAGTCTAGCTTCCTTAAATATGATCTCGATCATGCAATGTTAGGCAGAATATATGACATCATACCTTACAGATTTGCACACCTAAATCTTGGTTTCTCCTATCTTGGTTTTCATTTGAAGCCTTCGGGGTATCTTGTAAAAGACTGGCTCTAGCTCTTAAGTAGATTTGAGAAGCGTATTAACCATTGGACAAACCGTCTCTTGTCTTTGGGGGGGCGACTGGTTTTGGTCCGTTCTGTTCTTACTAGCTTGCCTATCTATTGGTTATCTCTTTTCCCGATCCCCTCTTACATTCTGGATAAGCTCCGTTATATTATCTTTTCATTCCTTTGGGGGTCTTCGGCCAAGCATAAGAAATTCCATCTGGCAGATTGGCACCTGTTGGCGCGCCCCACTTCTCAGGGGGGCTGGGGAATTAAGCATCTCCCACACTTCAGTTTATCATTGACAATGAAGAATTTTTGGTTTGCTCTAAACAATCCTGGAATCTGGAATCACCTTCTAAAAGTCAAATATATGAGAAATCTGCCATTACACTCTTGGTTCGGAATTAAAAATTTCAGATATTGGAATGCTTCGATTATTTGGAAAGGTTTTCTTAAAACTTTGCCTTGGATCGGGAAAGGTCTTCTCTGGCAAGTGGGCAATGGTGCTGAGGTACGTGTTGGTGCAGATCCCATAGTGGGATTGGGTTGTTCCTATATTTTATCAGCTGATCTTAGACTTTACCTGGAGGACTATGGGATTTGCACTCTGGACCAGGCTAGAAATCACACTACAGGTTTTTGGTTTTCTGTTGAGGACCTTGATCTATGTGAAGAGTGGAGTATCCAATGGATGACATATATCAGTGGCTTGTCATTTCATAGAATTTGTTTAACAGAGGATACTAACTCGCTCCTTTGGTCCTTCAGCCAGTATGTGGGCACTATAAGCGCGGCCATTGGATATGACAGTCGTTTTCATAGCACTAATTTTCAGGACCTAAACCGGGTCTTATCCTCTCCGTGGTCTTTAAAAATCCCATTGAAGCTGATCTGTTTTAGCTGGTTGTTGGCTTTGGATAAAATCCTGACTTGGGATAATCTCCAATCCCATGGTTTTCAGGGTCTGAGTAGATGCGTGTTATGTGAAAGTGCTTTTGAAGACTGTCACCATATTTTCATTTCATGTCCATTTACATCATCCATCTTCACACACTTTTCGAATCGGATGGGTTTTCCTTTGTCTCCACACAGCTCTGTTCTGTCCTTTCTAGCCCAGTGGTTTGACAGAACTTCACATTCTGTGTCTTTTAGATACACCCCTTTCTTCATTTTTTGGCTAGTGTGGCTCCTTCGGAACAAGTGTCTGTTTGAAAATGGGAAACCATCTGCTTCCCTGTTCATCACCAGACTTGAGCTTTTTCACGCCCTCTACCCTGTGCCTCAACCTACTAAAAAACACCAGCTGATTGGACCTGTACCCGAGCACACTTCTCCTGTTGGATACTTTGATGGTGCAGCACTATTGAAGGTGGGGGGAGCTGGGTTTGTGATCTATATTAGTGAAACCCATTATTACACTTTTTCGGTGGGATGTGGACCGGGCACTAATACCAGAGCAGAACTTTTGGCCCTTTGGTCAGTCCTTAAAGTCAGCATTATGATGGGTGTGCCCATACATCTGATTTATGGTGATTCAATGGTGATTATTTCATGGGCAAACAAACTTTCAGCCCTTGAAATACCCGCGTTGAAACATTGGTGTGAAGATATATTATACATGCTGTAATCTGGCCCATCTGTGACCATTAATCATATATTTCGGGAGCATAATATACTAGCTGATGGTCTATCAAAAAGGGGTCTGAATTTGGAGGTGGGTTTCGGACTCTTCACTGAATTTTTGGAGGGAAAGGTCTTAGAAGATGGCCAATTTCTACTTTTTTGATGGCTGTTATCTTCTTTTTACAGCATCTGCTTGTTATATTTGATTTCCTCATTCTCTTGTCTGTTTTGGGAGATTATCAGCTAGTTGGAATGTTCTGGATTGTATGTTTACTAGTCACTTTTCGATATTCAGATATTAGTTGACCTGATTACTCAGGGATGATGAAAAAAGTCTACATATATCAGACTTTGTTTATATTTTCTCATATGTGCTGACAAGCTTGCAGCCCACCTATCACTCGAAACAATTGATCAAAACCATGCCTTCCTTCCTACGAAGTTCATTTTACTAATGAATTTTTTTTCTCTTCCAGGTAGCTCCCCCTCGAACCTTTGAGAGCGGGTTGTGGACTGAGTGACTGTGAACTGGTTGATCCACTTTCTCCTCGGATCATGCCATTGTAGGTGGCTGAGGTGAACTCTTCTCCCATTCTGGTTAAATTTTTAAAAATATTTTTACGGTCTCTAAGGTTTCCTCCGATTTAGGGAAGTAATTTTTCTTTTTTCTTGGTTGCTCAAGAGTGGAGGCCTCTCTATTCCCCTCCATTCTCCACTATTCTCTTTTTCTAATGGAGGGATGAGATGCCAAGTATGGAAACATTGGTATCCATGGAGCTCGCACCAAGATGCCTACTACACATGACCCCTTAATGGCTGCCCTCTCTACAGAGAGTAGTGGCTCCAGGTCCGTCGAACGACATAGACCTCCACCCGTCGAAGGGCATAGGGTACTCCTTGCTATGGGTTACGATATTCTGGAAGTTATCGACAACACAATTTGCTTATGATTCTCACCAATGGAGCCCTTCTCCTCTGGGAAGGCATGCTCATCACCGATTATAGATTAGTTTCTCTGGTTTCAATTTCAGTAAAAAAATGGAAAAAATACATGAAGGTAATAAGGTTTTCCTACCTGAAGAAAGATTGAACATGATTGAATGGTTTTACATTTTTTCACCTCTACATTATTTTTTCAAAGAAAAGATTAATCGGTGTACATTTTAATAAATTAGTTTCTCAAAGAAAGAATTAATCTATGTATGTTTTAATCCCTAAAGCTTAGTTTTTCTGGTTATGATGTAAAATTAAAGAGGAAAAACTATGTTGTTATTCTTGATTTGAAAGAAAAAGAAAGAAATATACGCCCATGGTTTTAGTTTCTCTCATTAAAATTGTGTGGATATATATTCATAAGATAATTGACAGTTTTTGAATGTATGCATTCTCTAAAGCACGACCTATATTTCTTTGTTTTTTTCTCATAAATAACCTTATCCTTTTGTTTAAATTTTTTTCCTTCAGCATACAATTCAATGTCCAGCCATGCAAAATAGGTATCAGTTGGCCACAAAAGTGAGAGACAGTTTGGATATCACACACACTTTTAGATCCAAGTGGTTGAAGCATCAAATACAAAGGCAACAGTCATAGAGGTGAGAGCACCAGGCACTGAAGGTCTACACAATTATTAAAGGTAAGGTTCATGATCAGATTGGTGGTCATAGATTATCCCCTGGATATCTTCGTTTATTTGGGTAGATCCATTGAGTTTCCTCCACCACAGTTTTAGCACGAGTTCAGTTCAGCCGTCATTTCGATCAACGATACCTGTGTCTATCTACTTCCCACCCTCCATTGGCAAAACATCCAAATCAACGATAAGAAGCAGGTACTTTGGGGACTTTGGCTAACTGGTCTTGGGACTTTAAACACTCTCTTTTGGAATGGAAGAGCTACTCCTAGGTTTTCTCGAGCATTTTGTTGCAGCACACCAAGCCTCAGGGGACAGATAGTGTTGATCACAAGTTGTGAAATGTGATTATAGAGATTCTGAATAGGATGCCTCACAGCGAAGTGCTCCGGCCCTTCCTACAGGAACTTTTGCGAATAGGGGATTTTTTGACTTTTTTTTTCGGGCTAGTTTTTATTAGTTTCTCGCCATGAATCTTCACGGAATTTTCAAAACTCTTAAATCTTACAGAGTGTGAGTGTGGGGGGTTTTCATGTCACTTGATTTCATTTTTCATTTCTGAGCTTAAAATTGCCCAACAAACAACATCAATTACAGATTTTTTGGATTAAATTCACCAAATTCTAACAAAAATCTCTTTGAAAAATAAAAAAGTCCCCTCCTTAGACAGCTCTGAACTATTGAGGTTTCCATGCATGTTTTGACCATGGACAACAGAAGAGAATGGGCTTATCTTCTTGCGGATCAACTTTGACCTCCTCAGTAACTTCAGGCCCACCCTCGAGCCGGAGGTTGAGCCCTTTTTGGACTTAGTCCGCAGGATAAATACAGAAGTTTTACATGACATTTTGAATTTTTTTTTTTCACAGAAAAACATTTGAATTGCATTCATATTGGAGTCACTTCTTTCTCCTCATACATGGTGATAAATGAAGGCTTCACTTCTTCTTTTCTATTTTTTAACTTGTTTTAAAATATCTTTACAAATACATGATGGAAAATAAATTTGTTTCTAAAAAACAAATATAATAATATAAATAAATAAAACACCTACTTTTCTTATATCCAAAAACAAATATAATAATATAAATAAATAAAAACCCCTATTTTTCTATTTTTTAAATTGTCTTAAGATATCATTCCGTATACATGATGGAAAATTTTGTTTTTCCATCATAAAATCTGTAAAAAAACCTTATAATATTAACTACTTGGAAGACACACTCTTTGATCACGAGTTTTATAATGCTTATGATGTTTAAACATTTTTTTTAATTTTCAATGTACAGAGAATTATATCTGAGAGTAGTTAGATGCTATACAAACATAGTATAATAGAAATGTTTTTTATTTAAGAATAAAAATTAAAACCAACATAAATCTATGTGGCATACAAATTATCACAATATAGGAAAATAAAGTATATAAAGATTCATTGTTTAACAGAAATTATTAAATCAAATACAAGTGACGATTCGATTATGTATCTTGAGAGATTCGATTATTAAATCAAATACAAGTAATGATTCATTGTTTTGATTTACATATTGATGAAGAAATCAAACGAGGGAGACCAACATCCACTTTGTTGGCTCGAACTTGTTGGTGTCAAGGAAGTAGAGCTGGCAAAGCTCCTCCTCACCAGCAAGCTTTGCTACTAAGAGCTCACGCCACCAACAATCTGTGTCGTAGGATTCAAGGTAAATTAATCTTTCTAATAAATTAATTTTGAAACTTATCGAACTGTATCTCCCAAGATACAGACCCGTCACGGTACTTGTACTATGGTTTATTTTCATCATAAAATATAATATAAAAAATTTTAAATAAACATTTTAATAAAATATTATACTTGTTAATAAGCATAAAAATGATTTTAAATAAAGATTTTAGTTAATAAGCATAAAAAAATTCTAAATAAACATTTTAATAAAACATTATAGTTACTCAGTGTCCATGGATAAACTTAAAATCCACATCTTGAAAGCTTTCTCTAAATAAGACAAAAATATATATTACATCAAAATTATATAATAAAAAATATATTTCATCCTTAGAAACCATAAGTATCATACAAAAGAAAATAATGTTTTTAATGAGAAAGAAGTTAACAATGACAAAATACCATGAAGAATGACATCTCATTTATGGAAAATTGCCTTTGAGAATATTATTTATAAGAAATATATTTTAGTTACAATTTATTTTTCTTTTCAATATTTATTTTTTTGACAAAATACCATGAAGAATGACATCTCATTTATAGAAAATTGCCTTTGAGAATATTATCTGTAAGAATATATTTTAGTTACAATTTGTTTTTCTTTTCAATATTTATTTTTTGACACAATACCATGTGTCACATCTCATTTGTGGAAAATTGCCTTTGAGAATATTATTTGTAAGAAATATATTTTAGTTACAATTTGTTTTTCTTTTCAATATGTTTTTTTGTTAACTACATAGTAAAAACACATTTTTACTAGTCAACACAATTGAATTCCATAAGGTATTTACCCTATAAAATTTATTTGGTTTATTTTTTTTATTACTTGCAAGTAACTGGTTTTTTTAGGTAACTGGATTTGTTTATAGGTATTTATATTTGAAAGAATATCAAATAATGTTTATGGATACTTTTATATGAAAGGAATAAAAAAAATATTACTAAAATTGAGGAACTCAATGTGATAAAAAAATTGTCCATTAGATAATCAACAAATCTTCTATGATTTTCAATGACTAATAATAGATTATAAAGAAAGATGATTTCAATGGGCCAAAAGCTCACTCTTAACACATATTTATTAAGGTTTGGCATATTATAATATTTATGATCTCATGATAATTACATTGTTTGTTAGCAACAAATATTTGTTTATAATTAATGTTAAATGCAAATGTTTTGTTTCCATACTATGGTATGTTTTAGCTCAGTCTCCCAACAACTAAACAACTTTGACAATACCATAAGGAAAATTATACATGATATTGGAAACTATGGGAATAAATTATACATGATAGTGAAAGCTATCATGATACATGGTATAAGTAACAATCTAAAATTAAAATGTCATGTTATTTTATTTACTCTATATAATTTTGACACATGATTTTCTTTCACATGTAAATGGTTGTCATCTAAAGAGTTCATAATGAAAATATTAGGTATTGAAATATATAAGAAATGAAATGAAAAAATATATATCTTTAATATTTTTTAATGGACATGAACATTGCCTCATAGACCTAGTCAAAAGGATTGAAATGTATGCATCCATATCTCTACTCTTTTACCAAAATAACAATTAAACCATTCATATTCAATTGCATCAATTGTAAAAAGCTACATGCAAATAGCTCCTCCCCATAACAAGAGAACACTAGTAAGTTAACTTTTCATATTGCAATATCATACTATTAACATACAATAATATATTATAAGATATTATTTAGTTAACTCACATTATAACTTAATAATTAGTATATTAATTCTAATTTAACTTAATAAATGAAAATAATTCCTAGCTAAAGTCCAAAGAATAAAAATAATTTCTTGGATTAGGAAGGATTTAGGGTTTTTATTTTTATTTTCCTCTCAATTATTTAAATTTTTAATTATCATTATCTTATTTATCTTTTCCTTTTTTAAACTTTAATTACTCTCATAAGTCTTAAACCCCTAGTAAGCTTGGTCCCCTTTTTAAACTACTTGTCCCATATCAAGTTGATAGAAATATTAAGCAAATAAAATTTCAATTTGCTTATATAAAGTACTATAGTTCATGATGCCTTGCATCACTCATAGGTTCAAATCTTGTGATTGAATCAAAACATAGTTTTATATGCACAATATGTTTAGGGGGGGACTTTTAGGATTCCAGAAACATGGCTTGGAACTCTTTCGACATCCTTTCTGGATAAACTTTGTGACTAGTTATAAATACAAGGGCCACTTCCAGTAACGAGGATTCTCTTCCTTAGTCTGTTCTTTATATGGATACCCACTATGCGAGTAGGATAAAAGACAACTAAAATGCATGTAATCTGATTATTATTATTTGTCTCGAGGTTTTATCCAGTCTTGTATTCACTATCATCTAAACTATGATGATTTGTAAATTGTAATATAGACTATATAGTCTATTCTAGATAACAGTCGAAGCACTGAACCCAATTGTTAGGCTGTTAAATTCCAAGCCTCTTGTACTTAAAAATGTTAAAGATTATAAGAGAAGCAGAAAAATGACAGAAAACACAATGGGAATATTGATTCACAAACAACCTAAACAATGGTTATATGAACTTGCTTACATGTTACAGCCCAAGTTGAGTGTTCTTGAGCAAAAGAGCAGCCCAAAACTCTTCTTACAAAATCAAAACTCACAAGAGGAAGAATGGGAGAACTAGATCTCACTTTATGCCCCCATACCTCCTATAGTTAGTGACACATTTGTTAGGCTTCCATCTGACAAGTGGCATACACATATTCTTGAGAGAGCTACATATGATATCCTCATCTTACAGATGATATCTTCATCTAATTTCAACTTATCACTTCTATTGACAGTTGATATGACCACTTCTATTGAACCTTTTGCAACTGATACAAGATGATGTTACTTTGGATTAAATGGTAACACTGAGATCGACGTTAAGAACAACACAATGACTCTCTAATGACAAAATTACTCAAACTAACTCCGAGCAGGTTCTCCGAATGGGATGTATAAGCAACGATTGTGCATGTATCATGGGCAGTGTAAAGCAGTTTGCATGAGTTTCTGATACCACATTGATTCTTGTTTTATAAATGATAACTTAGTATGATGTGCTTCTGCCACAAGNTTTAGTCCTAAAAAATTGATCATTTTTATTTAATATAAATATTATTATAATATTATTTTTAAATCTAAAATTTTATAATATTATCTTTAATATAAATAAAAATAAGCATGCATTTGGTTGAAAAGTACATTACATGACAATTTATATCTTATATGACTTTTTTTTTACTATTTATAATACATTATTTGTTTTTATTAAGATAGTTAATGATGATACATATTAAATTGAATGATATTTAAACAAGAGAATTATGAATTTATAAAACATGCATTGAAGAACTTGTCAAGATAACAATTCTCAATTTAACAATAGCAACTCATAATATCTCCATGTAAGTGCAAATTTTCTCCCCTCCAAAAACAATTGCTATTGTCGGGGACATTGCCACCTCGTGGCTCTTGTTTAAAGTATGCATTAGCAATATAATTTTTGTAATAGATGTATTTGTTAATATAGTAATAGGTGTACTATATTGATAAATTATATTAATATTTAATGTTTAATGTATTATCGTAAAGTCACATAGCATATATAAGTGTGTATGGATAAAGTATTTTGTGTGTAATGGGATATACAATTATAATATTGTTAAGTAAATAATAGACATAGTAATATAAAGAATTAGAAGTTTAAAAAATACATAGTAAACCTTAACATGTAATCGTTCTCTAGAACATGAGAACTTATGATTGTAATTTCTATGTTAAAGATTATTCTACATTATGATTGTATATCACATGATAATAACTTATAAATCATAGAGGAACTAAAAAAAACGTATGTGTATTTTTCCTTGTTACTAGACCTTGGGATAATGGGGTGTTACATATGGTATTAGAGTGAGGTTCTAACTCTAGGACCTTGGGCTCATTGTTCTTTAATTTTTTTTTAATTACTATGTAGTGTTTTGAAACTAATGCATGACTTATTCACCTTGCAAACTAAGGAAGCATGGATGCTAGGGGAAGAAGAGGAAGGAAAGGTAGAGGGGCTAAGGGACGTAGTGCACCACCTCTTTTGTAGCCTTCACCTCCATGTTCTCCACCATTAGTGGAAGAACATACCCATATACCTGCAGGTGAATTAATGAATAAGATGCGTTCATTCCAGCAGATGTCTGATGAATTGATTAGTCGGCTAGACCGAGAGAATAGAGATGCCTCAACACCTACAGAAGGATCACAACAACCACCGAATGAAAGTGCTCAAAGAGAACTTGAGAAAGTGAAATTTCCAAAATTCTGGGGTGCACCTGATGGCATTGCAGGCAAGGCATGGCTCGAGAACATGTCCATGTGCTTTGTATTACGCGATTATACTTCAAACATGAAAGTGTGCATGGCTATATTGCAACTTAAGGGAAGTGCATTGCTATGGTGGAAGACCTTGTTTCCGCAACTTGGAATTGAAATAACAGAGGTCTCTTGGTAAATATTTGAAGAGCATTTTAGTAAACATTACCTATTTGAAGAGTTTATTGAAAGGAAGTTGAATGAATTCAACTCCTTGTCTCAAGGAGTTCAATCAATCCCAAAGTATGAATCTAAATTCATGGAACTATTGAGATACGCTCCACATTTGAGTACAAAGAAGTTGCGAGTTAATAAATTTGTGTATGGACTTAACTTCAACATCAGGGAAAAAGTATGTATTTTAATGCCACGAACTTTGCACGAAGCAGTGCAAAAAGATATCATAGTTTAGGAAGAGCTTGTAGTAGGTGGGCAGTCTCGACCACCTTGATCTTCAAGAGAAGTGGTACAGAGACTAGGAGTGCAGTCAACTAGTGCTTCAAGACCAATGACAGGACACCGAGATTCATATTAGAGTCCCACAACAGGGAGTTAGAGATGTGCACCCAGTGAACATAGACCACCATATAGGCCAACAATAGTGCAGTCACAATATCATAGTGGAAATCCAGTAGTGGAATCCCCCCAGTATAGTAGTGGATCTACTTTTACTCACTCGAGTGTCTAGAGGCAGGACCCAAAAAGGGGGTGTTGGAGTTGTGGAGAACCACATTTCTAGAGAGATTGTCCACAAGCCAAGAAAGATTCTAGTCAGGGAAAGAGACAGACTACAATTGGATACTTGGGCAAGGCATACCAAATTCATGCCGCAGTGAACAACCGCCGGGAAGAACATTAGTCCACCGTGTGAGAGACAACAGGTAAAATAAATGGTATGAACTTCTCTCTTCTAGTAGACCCAGGAGTAATTGAAAGTTTTATTTCTTATGAAGCATTGTCTAGATGTAAGGTGGTGGAAATAAAGCAAGATAAATTCGACATAGTCAAAATGAAATCAGGTATCACTCAAAGAGTAGGAGAAATGGTCAAGGATTGTGAAGTAGACTTGGGTGTGTGTGTTACAAGAGTATCCCTTTATGCTAAGGCATTAGGATCATATGATGTTATCTTAGGGATGGACTGGTTAGAAACCCATTCAGTTGTCTTAGACAACAAGGAGAAAAAGCTAATGTTTATAGATGATTTCGGGCATAAGAGAATCCTAATAGGGACTAAAAGAGGTGTATCATTAAGGTTTATTTCAGCATTGCAATTGAAGAAAAACATGTGTAAGGGATGTGAGTTGTATGCAGTGATAGTGATGAATAACAAGAAAGACACTATCGATGTAAATCAACATCCCATACTGTCCTAGTTCTCTGATGTATTCCTTGAGGAATTACCAGGATTACCACCTAAGAGGGAGCTTGATTTCACTGTCGAACTTAATCTAGGAACCGAACCCATAGCTAGAGTATGCTATCATATGACGACACCAAAGTTACAAGAATTGCAAATACAACTCCAGGAGATTTTAGATTTAGGTTTCATTCGCCCTAGTATATCACCTTGGGGAGCACCGGTTATATTCGTGAAGAAGAAGGATACTTCATGGAGACTGTGCATTGACTAGATCGTCAATTGAATAAAGCAACAATAAGGAATCAATATCCCTTACCAAGAATTGACGATCTATTTGATCATAGGAAAGGGGCAATGAAATTTTCAAAAATAGATCTAAGGTCGGGATATCATCAACTAAGAATTAGATAAGAAGACGTAACAAATACCGCATTTAAGACATGATTTGGGCATTTCGAGTTTGTCATAGTACCATTTGGGTTGACGAATGCACTTGGAGTTTTCATGAACTTGATGAACAGTGTATTCAAAGAGTACCTGGATAAATTTGTGCAAGTGTTTTTAGATGATATCCTTATTTACTCAAGGATGCAAGAAGAGCACGAAGATCATTTGAGACATGTGTTGCAATGTTTGTGAGAGCGCAAGCTATACGCTAAACTATCAAAGTGTTCCTTCTTCCAATCAAAGATTCATTATTTAGGACATGTTATAACCGAGGATGGAATAGTTGTGGATCCCACAAAGATTGAGGCAACTCTTGAATGGAAAACACCGACAAGTGTGCATGAGGTGTGTAGCTTTATGGGATTAGTAGGGTATTATAGAATATTTGTAGAAGGATTCTCAAAAATTGCAAGCCCAATTATGGAGTTACAGAATAAGAACAAGAATTTCTTATGGACAGAATGATGTGAGGAGGAATTCACAAAGCTTAAGAAGTTGTTGATGACAGCTCCAGTTCTTAAGGTACCAGATATGGACCAAGATTTCTTAGTGTGTACAGATGCATCAAAAGAAGGTCTAGGAGGTGTTTTGATGCAAGAAGGTAGGGTGATAGCTTATTCATCAAGGAAACTTAGACCTCATGAGGAGAACTATGCAACGCATGATTTAGAGCTTGTTGCTGTAGTTTATGCTTTGCATTTATAGAGACATTATCTGGTAGGAAGGAAATCTGAGTTAAAGAAAGATCACCATGGGTTACAATATATTTTTACCCAAAGTGACCTCAATGCCAGGCAGAGGAGGTGGTATGAATTAATGAGCAAATATGATTTTGAAATATCGTACATCAAGGGGGTGATGAATAAGGTGGCAGATGCTCTAATTTGAAGGCCCTGTATCTTTTCCATAGTGCCATTAAAGACAAATTTATGGGAAAATATCTTGAAATTACAATTGGAATATGAGTGGTATAGAGAGGTTAAGACCGAGTTAGAAAATGAGGTAATCAAGATCCCAAAGTATGAAGGGTATGTGTTAGAGGAAGATGAACTATTGCGGTATAAAAGGAGAATTTATGTACCATCCAATGAAGAAGTTTGAAATTTAATATTTTCATAGGCTCATAGCGCTGTGTATATGGCTTATCCCGGGGTTAAGAAGATGTATACAGATTTAAAAAGATTATTTTATTGGAGCGAAATGAAGAAAGATGTAGTTATATTTGTGGCAAGGTGCCTAGAATGTCAATTGGTCAAGGGTGAGCATAGGCATTCGGCGGGATTACTACAACAACATGTAATCCCAAAGTCAAAATGGGAAGTTATATCAATGGATTTTATAGTTAAGTTACCAATGACAGCAAGAAGACATGACTCTATTTTTGTGGTCGTAGATACTTTAACAAACAGTGCGCATTTTATGCATGTAAAGATCACCTATCAAGCACCAGAGATTGAAAAAGTATTTATAAATGAATTTGTGAGGTTACACGATGTACCTTGCAAGATAATTTCAGATCGAGGGTCAGTGTTTACTGGAATATTTTGGACAAATTTCCAAGAAGCTTTGGGGACACAACTAAATTTTAGTACAACATGTCACCCTGAGACGGATGGCCAGACAAAAAGGGTGAATGAGATATTGGAAGACATGTTACGTATGTATGTGATATATCAACAAAAGTGTTGGGAGGAATATCTACCATTGGTTGAGTTTGCTTACAACAATAGTTATCAAAGCTCTATAAAGATGGCACTGTTTGAATTTTTATATGGGAGGCCATGTAGAACCCTGTTGAGTTTGGATCGTCTGGAAGATAGAGTTCTTATAGGACCATAATTGATTCAAGAGATGGAAGATCAGAAGACAACTATTTGTGCACTATTAAAGGAAGCATAGGATAGACAATATAGCTATGCAGTTGCACATAGAATCGATTAGAGTTATGAAGGAGGTGATAAAGTATTTCTACGAGTCAGGCCACAAAAGAGCTCAATTAAATTTGGGAAGGGAGAAAAATTATCACCATGATTTGTAAGACCATTTGCAATACTCGAGAAGTCGGTATTGGTTTCCTATAGTGTTGCATTTCCATCATCATTAAGCTGTATGCATAATGTTTTTCATGTTTCTATTTTACGTCATTATATTTCAGATCCTTCTCATTTTATAAATTTGAGTAACTTGCAGATATCGGACGATGGGGTCTTGATGTCCAAACTGATCCATATACTGGATCGACAAACTCGACAGCTTCGACGTCATTTAGTCAACCAGGTAAAAGTCCAGTGGGATAGCTATAGTTCCAACTCAGCTACTTCGAATGATGCATCTGAAATGCACCATCAGTTTCCTTACTTATTTTGAAAACTTCGAGATGAAGTTTCATGAAGAGGGGGTGTATGTAGTGCCTCATTTTGTTAGACTCTTTTATCACTAAACTATATTATTCTTTGATGGCATTTTATCACAAATGATCTGGTTAAATTTTATAATCTAAAACAACATATATATATGCTTTGATTATGATGATGCATTTGGTTACTCAGGGATAAATGGAATTTTATAAATATATTCATATGATGAACCATTGTAGTGCCTTGTTTTGCGAGACTATTTCAGTGTTAAAAATATGTTATTGTTTGAGGGAATTTGAGTGCAAATGACTCGATTTAATACTATGAATTAGAATGACCTATATATATATGACCTATATATATATTGTTATGTCACATTGGTTACTCATGAATGAATGGATTTTTGTAGATATATTTATATGATGCGATATTATTGATTTTATGATGCATGAATGAAAAATATAAGTAATTTTCGTTACTTACAATATATTGGTAGATGCTTTGACAATTTTCTAGTGTGACAGGGGCCCAAATGCGCAATTATACAAGGTGGTGTTAATGCCACATCAATTCCAGATTGAGTATAGATATGATATCAGGTGATATAATTTATTGAATTGATAATTCGATTAATTGTATAGTACAATTAATCCACATGGGTTTCATGTGTGCAGGCACATGATTATGATTTCCAATCGATCCAGAAAAAGGATGATGGGGTTGTATGGAGGAAAGTACCAACATGATTATCACTTATTTTCCATGCAGCGGGTTGAAAAGCGAGAGAGACTTTTACTTGCAAAAGGCATGTTGCCGTGAGGGTAGGCTGCAGAATCGGTCACTCATGAGGATTAAATGAGGGGTGTGCAATAAGGTGTTGACATTATTCCTCAGTAACCATGAGTCTCTCCACAACGTAGATCAGACTGAGTTAACATGGTATCAACCATCGTACTAACTCCCCACCACGGAAAACAGGATATTTGAAGGGCATGAATATGGTCATGGAACCCTTCATATCACCATGATAAACAAATGTAATTATTAAACTAGAAAGTTAAAAATATTTAACTAAATAATAAATTCATGAGTTGGAAAAAAATTAAAGGAAAGTATACCATTATGGTAAACATATACAAAATAAAATAGAGAAATGAATTTCTAATTGGAAACACAAATGCACACACAAAACTAGGAGACAAAAGCAAAAATCAGGGAAACAAGTAAATGAAAATTAGGAACAATTAAGGAAAGAAATTATAAATTAATTAGAAAGGTTAAGAAAAGAAAAAGGGAAATTGGAAGAATTAAGGAAAGAAATGCTAATTCAACATTAGAAAGGTTAAGAAAGGAAAAAGGGAAATTGCATATATGCATATGAAAGGAAATCCATTGAAATGGAATAAATATGAATTCAAAATAGAAATAGATAAATATGATTTTACATTATAAATAAAAACAAAAAGAATCTAAAAAGGGATAAAAATAAATGAACAAAGTTTGGGCACACACAGAGACAATGCTAGCCCTAATATTGGATGGATGAAATAATGTCGAATTGAATTCGAAGGTGACTATGGAGAATTTGGTTAAACAGTATGTGAACGGGGGTTGGGAGGCCCCTTAGGGAATTTACACACCCTGATCATGCTAAATGTATTTCTTCCTGCAACCCCATTTCAGCTCGGGGGTCCTTGGGGAAGGAGAGTACCCATTGGAATGGTAAGGAGGTTAACCGGTGGATCTCTTATGATTGGTAATTGATCAACGTTCGTAGGAACCCGACGAAGATCGTGGTGCATCATCCTCGAAAAAAACTTGGCACAAATCTGCACAAAGAAACTCAGGTATGTCAACAATCCAGGCGTAATCAGTTGGATGAGTTTGTAGTATGGGCATTCTAGAAGCATTCCCGATAATTTTCATTGTATGCCATTCTCTTAAACTTGAATGTTAGTCAATTTATATTTGCTGATACCGATTTATTCCGTTGATTCAGTCGTTAGTTAATTATTTGCAATTGTATAACAAAGGTTCTCTATAACAAGGTGAGGAGATATTCAATGTTTTATGCGTCTATAATAATTTATCTATTTATAACTTTGTATTTTTATGCCTTTGGAAACATTCAATGCACTACACATATAAGTATTTATATAAAATATCATATTCCTCATCGATCAATTCATTTTCAGAAGATTATATTTGTTGCAATTCATTTTCGTTTCCAGAAATAAAAGATCCTATGGATTTCAAATCATTTTCATTTTCAGAAATAAAAATAGAAGATAATGTTTTAATTACATATCCTTTTGATCTTTAGAAATAAAACTTTAATAATATGCTTCAATTGCAATTTCTTTCATAAATAAAAATAGAATATTATGTTTTAAAGGTAAAAGGTTCTCATTTTCAGAAGTAGATATTAAAGATAATGAAAAATATAGATATATATGTTTTAATATAGCTACGAAAATTAATAAACAAATTCAAATTACAACTAAAACTAAAACAATCCAAATATATATATATTGCAGATCAATCAAGAAGTTATCTTTTATGCTATCGTTTCATCATATTCCCACTACCACTAAATGACTCTACCACTAAACTAGGCGTGTCAATAGTTGTTGTGTCAAGCTTTCAAAACTTGTTGATGGAAGGAATTATTTAATATATTTAATGATAACGTAAATAGAATCCTTGGGTTTTAAATGGGAAATAAATAACGTGAGTGGATATAAACAAAGAGTGCATGAAAATAGCATTCACCTTAGTTTTTTTTTTTTAATATGGAAGGATCTTACTTTAGATTAAAAATAGAATGATCTGGCTTAAGGCATTGGAAAAGGCAGTAAACGTAGATTCTTGGGTTGAGTGATTTCGGTTGGAATGCTTCACTTACTTACCATTATGGTAACAAGTTGAAACAGATACACATAATATTAATAAAATGAGATTATAGATATCCGTGTCGATATTATGAACCGAATAAAAAAAATAGTATGTTTTTTAATTTTGTTTGATTTTCATATTTCTACTGACAATTACAATGAGGAATAGTTTTGAGTTTTGAATATTAAGAAAATATTAAATTGTTTCAATCGTTTTGAAGATGTATATTACTCAAATTCTCAAAGTTGTTATTAGAATAATTTCTTTTATTTTTATAATATATGTCAAACAAGATGCTCGCAATGAAAGACATGATCCTCTTTACAGTCATCCTAGATATGTTCCTAAAGAGACTCCTTGGGAAGACAACATCTCTATGCTGACTGTGGAAGAGATGAAGGAGCATTCCTCGAGATTGCAGGCATGACTTGATAGTTCAAATCTCTCTTTTGGTACTCAACAATGTCTCCAGATTGTTTTGCACAATCTAAATGGTTTGATCGAGACATATCTTGGGGTTGGACCATCAACCCATATTTTTCATGACATGATGCATAGGAGGCGATTGTCAGTGATTAATCTAGGCATATAATCATGCCACTAGAAATAATTGATTACTAGGCATATAATCATTTCATTTTATATGCCATGATTGTCAATGATTCCTTGACCAAGCTATTTGAAGGGTAAAATATAAATCGAAAGAAGTATAGGAACTCCATGATCCTTGAAGAAGTTGACTTACATTGGTATTTCAGTAAAGAAGTTAGAAGAGCCAGAGGGAGAAGAGGCTAAGGATAGAGCCAAGTGAATCATTGCAGATTCTATTAAAGATCATCTCATTCCTCATGTGTCATCCTTGAAGATACCAAAAGGAAGTGTTCGATGCTATGACGAAGCAATCGAAGAAGAATAAGATATTGGTATAACCACCTTGAATTGCCTCCCAGGATCATGGTATTCATTCATTCAAGGAATGTGTGCTAGAAGGAAGTGATTACCTTCAGCAGACTCTGGGAAGAGCGCACACAAGAAGAAGGTCGACTCATAATAACATAAAATAATATGGGAGAAACTAAAGATATAGCTCTCACAATTCAAAGAAGATCCCTCGAGCGATGAGGAATATAAAGAACTCAATTCTTGAAGAACCTCTTATCCATCTTAGCATTTGGATAAGAAATGATGTTGTAACGAATGAAGAATATGATGAAGCTGAAGGCTCAATAAGGAGTCTACCCACGAAATGAATAAAGATAAGTATTCAATTGTAATTTCATGATATTATTTTGTTATGCATTTGTTTCTATTCAGTTGATGTGTTATGCATGATAGAATGTTTGCATTAATGATAATATACTACTAATATGCATATGATGGGTAAGTAGCCCAAGGTGCTATACAACTCTCCATTGCTACTTATCTATAATGAAAACTCTTTTCTCACATATTGGATTAGTGCACAATATCAATGATGTCATGGTAGAGATTGAAGGCATCTAGAAATTTTCCATGAGATATGGATGAATGTTGTATTGACTAAAATAGTTGCATGATTATATCTTTATGCATAAGAATTTGCCATTATGAATATGCCTTATGAAATGTTTCTAAACATACAACTAATGCATTTGACTTGTACGAAATATCGCCTACAATCACCTACAAGAAAAGAAGGATGAGACTTGTTCCGAAGAACAAGTGACAACAGTTCGAGAAATAATCCAAGATGAAAAATAATATGACAATACTTTCAAAGAAATAAAGAGATCTCAGAAACAATGCAATTATGTGAAACTGTTGAGTGACATCATTGATGCATAACCCTCCAGCTATGAAGAATTAGCCAAGAAGAAAGGGAAGGAGAGCACTAGTTCAAGAAGAATGATGTCTAGGATGTGGTATCAAGACCTGAAGGGAAGTATGTAGTGCCTTCCAAATGGATCTACAAGATCCAACATGCAATAGATGGAAACATCATGGGATACAAGGCAAGATTTGTAGCACGAGGATTCTCCCAGAAAGAAGGAATAGACTACAAAGAGACATTTCCAGCCACTGGGAGTTAAGACACATGACAAGAAGACTCATGTGTGCAAATTAAAGAAGGCCTTGTATGAGCTCAGAAGGCAACCATGAGATAACACATACATGAGGAGCTTGAAGATCACCTAGAGTGATGGAGATATTAACCTTTGCTACAAGGTTGAAGATGAAATCCTATAGAGGATGACAAGATCATAGATGGGTGCGAGAAGAACTTTTGAAAAGGTTCAAGATAGAGGATCTTGGTATCCAATGACCCTATATGGATACATAGAATATTAATAGCAGAGGAAGCTACTTGTCACTCTAGTACATAATACATAGAGTATGAAAGGCAGAGGGAGAATGATGATCCGCTTTAGAGAGAGTGACTGCAGAAGATCCCGAGGTTCGACATGGTATGACAGGATGGACATATTACTGATGGCTCTAGGATTTTTTGAGAGTAAAATAGATTCCAACCTTTACTTCAAGGTTGAAGGTGGAAGACCAGTGATGCTCATGTTATATGTCGATGACCTATTCCTGACAGGAAAAGAGGAACTCATTAAAGATGCAAGAAGGAGACTTGTTGTCAAGTTCAAGATGAAGGACTTAGGTATGATGCATTAATTTCTAGGCATGGAGGTGTGGCAGAATGCATATGGAATCTCCTTGGGACAAGGCAAGTATGTAGTAGAGATCCTGAAGAGGTTCAGGAAGATGGACTGCAAGGCCATGACCACACCTATGGCATTGAACCTAAAGCTATTGAGCATCGAACCTAATACTATTGAGTGATTCTTCATCAAATTCGGTTGATGCTACGATGTATCATCAAATGATTGGGTTCTTGATGTACCTGATGAACACGAGACCATATATTTTCTTTTTTGTGAACACATTGAGCCAGTTCCTGATAGCTCCAAGACATGTTCGCTTGATTGCTGCAAAGCATCATCTGAGGTACCTAAAGGGTACAATTGACTATGGGCTCAAGTATGAGGTGATTTAGAAGATTAACCTGAAGGGTTATGTGGATTTAGATTGGGTAGATAGTGCCATTGATAGGAAGAGAATTTTAGGGTGCTACTTCAGTATGAGATTAGGTGTGATCTCTTGGATTTATAGGAAGCAGTCCTGCATGGCACTGAGTACAGTCGAGGAAAAATATGTCGCCACTTGCTCGGCTATTTGGGAGGTAGTATGTTTCTTTTGAAAACTACTAGTTTATTTGATTGATCTGACTTGCATTTTTATATGATGCAAAGAGGAGCAGTGAAGCTCCAGTATGTGATCCAGATTGAGATCTCTCAAAAGAGGGAGTTCTAGCATAGCCGGTGAGATAGGTTTTCTGAGCATAAAATCTTAGCGAAGCTCGTAGGCTGCTCAGACGTAAACAGTCCTGTAGGTTGTCCTCGGATGTACTTAGTCTTGGAGAATCTCGTAGGTTATCCTTGGAAGTAATAATCTATGATGTGATTCTATGCTAGAAATGGCCAGAGTGAAGTTTGAGTACTTCAGGGAGAAGCTTGGTGTTCTCCAGATTGAGGTTCCTTCCAAGGGGAAGTGATGAGTCTATGAGCCCTTCTGACATGGTGGTAGGATTGGTTCCTCCCATGGTCAGATGTAAGTGCTATGCCTTTCTGACATGGTGGTAGGTTTGGTTGCTCCCATGGTCAAATGTAAGTGTTGTGCCTTTCTGACATGGTGGTAGGATTGGTTCCTCCCATGGTTGGATGTAAGTGCGGAGACCTACAACCAACATGAAAAAGGGCTGGCTCTGTAGTGAAAATCCTTGCAGAGGCAAGGTACTGCATCCAGCATGAAAAAGGGTTGGATCTGTAGTGTAAATCCTTGCATAGAAAAGGTATTGCATCCAGCATGAAAAAGGGTTGGCTCTGTAGTGGAAATCCTTGTAGAGGAAACGTACTGCATCCAGCATGAAAAAGGGATGGCTTTGTAGTGGAAATCCTTGCAGAGCCAAGGTGCTGCATCCAGCATGAAAAAGGGTTGGCTTTGTATGGGAAATACTTATAGAGGCAAGGTTCTACATCCATCATGAAAAAGGGATGGCTTTGTAGGGGAAATCCTTGCAGAGGCAAGGTGCTGCATCCAACATGAAAAAGGGTTGGCTCTGTAGGGGAAGTCCTTGCAAGGGCAAGGCAGTACATCCAACATGAAAAAGGGCTCACTTTGTTAATGAAGACCTACATGGAGGCTAGGCATACAACCAACATGAAAAAGGGCTGGCTCTGTAGAACTTCCTATGATGAGAAGAATTGAGAGATAGCACCATTTGCTCGATATAGCGGGAGCAGTGATGATGATGATGATCCACTGATGATCCAGTTTTGATGATGATCTAGTGATGATAATGATCCAATGATGATGATGATCCAGTGATGATATAGCTTTGATGACGATCCATCTTTGATGAATGATCCACTAACAAAGACTTGTGTTGATGAATTGTGTCAAGAGAATACCTTCCTAGTTAAGAGGGAGTGTTGATGTATTTGTAACTTCGAAATGTATTCACTTGTATTTCTTTGTACCCTGATGTTCCTATCGGGAGAATACTTAATATAATAAAGTCACGTAAAGTCATTGAGGTTAACCCTCCATTGTAATTCGGGGAAATAGTCCCCACAATTGGGTTGAGGTTAACCCTCCATTGTAAGTCGGGCCAATAGTCCCCATAGTTGAGGGGTATTAGGTTTATTAGACTCTCCTAGTGAGGCCGACCCTGTAAGAGTAAAATTCAAGTATAAATAGAGAGTGAGACTCTCTATTTGTAACACACACTCACTCAACTGTAGCGCATGAGTGATAGAAGAGGAGCTCGCACAAGTGAGAGAGAGAGAACAACTGTCGGAGATCATCTTTGTGTATTTGGGTTTTACTTTTGCTATTGGTGCTCATTCTATCTCTAAGGAGTTGCGGGGTTTTCTCCTTTATGGTTTCCCTGAGGAAAACTCTTTGTGTCTCTTGTCTCTTGTGATTATTGATGTGCAAGTTATTCTCTCAGATAATATCCTAGATCATATTGATTAAATGGAAAAAATCTAACACTCCCCCTTAACGAGAAGGGTATTCTATTGACAACGACATCATCAACTATAGGAGTAACAAGAGAGAGATACCGCCCCAAGAATGGGAGAGATGGTGAGAGAGGGAGTGATGGAGGGGAGAGATAGGGAGGGAGGGATACAACGTAAGAGAGAGAGGGTAGGGGGAGGGATAAAGGAACATAGGGTTAGTGACTAAGGGAGAAGAAGGGAGAGAGTGCTATAGGGAGGGATAATGGAGAAGATAAAGAGAAGGTGGAGAGTGGGGTGGTATGGACATGGATGGAGTAAGGGAGAGAAACAAACGTATAGGGAGGGAGGTATATTTAGAAAGAGATAGGGGGTATGTATGGATTATTGGGGGTATAGAGAGAAACATTTATATGTATGAAAAAAGGGAACACTAAAAAAATTTGATTTGTATGTAACCATAGAAACATTTGTTTTCTTATGATTTTATTCATTGCCTTAGTCATGCACCTAACCTATTTATTGTTCTTAACAATATCATGTGCGCATTTTACTTCTACATATCGCGTACGTGTTTTTACTTTATAAAACATGTTCGCATTTTAGGAATCTATAAACAGTGTACTGTTTTTATTCGATAACAACTTTACTCTGTCTTTACCAAAAACTGATTATCGGGCGTTTTTTTTTCAACAGAGCATGAGCCTGCCTTTGGAATATTCACAATACGCATTCTCCATCATTCTTTTTGTTATGCACGTGTAGCATTGAGGACATCTTTCATGGTGATGGTGGATATACACAATTGTACAAGAGAATCAGCTTGAGGAACAATTTATGATTTAACTTTCATTTGCTTATTATTGAAGAGGACCAAAGGTAAATTTTCTCATTCATCATTGTTTTGATGAGAAATATGAACAATTGAGAAGGAATATTGAAGCACCTTGAAGGATCTATAGTTATAAAGCACTAAAGGTTTGAAAGCTTGTAATTGAGGAGCAGTAAAAACAAACTATATTGAATTTATCATTGTGGTGATGGGGAATGTACGTAACAGAGGAAGAAAATCAGCAAGGAAGAAGAGACCTCAAGATGTCATTGAAGAAGAGAAATAAAAGAAAAGAATAAACATGATGAATCAGAGGCTTTCTTTGGAAACTAATCCAAATCCAATTATATAGGATACCACGGTTCATCCTATTAATCCACCACAAGAAAAAAGGAAGCATTCACTAGAGGGACCTTCAATTTCCACAATAGTTTTTGAACAAGCACCCCATGGAAGCATTCAAGAAACAAAACGTAGGTGCTCATTAGGGGATGTTTTAATTCCCACTTCAAGTCAAAGTGATAAGTTACCATCTCAAGATGAAGCTGATGAAGAGGTGTTGGACATGGAGCCTACTGTTGAAGAGGCATTGGACATGGTGGCTACTGTTGAAGAAGAAAATGTTATCTGGACCATCGATGAGGATGTTCAAATTCCACCATCCAACTACCAGGAAGAGAATGAAGGACAACAAGCTACTACTAAAATTCCAGAGCGTATTGTTGATGCGCTAGATGATAGAATTCCAACCCCCTTACCTCCATTAGAAAGCACACTTCGAATAACTCCGAAGCGTATACAAGTTGATGAAAGACTCCTCAATTCCATTGAAGGCACGCTATCTAAATGTAGTATTTCTTATCAAACTCAACAGATACTAAATAAATATTTTGTTTCTAAATGTGATGGAGATAAACGTAGATTATTTTTATAATTGTTAAAATCTAGGGACATGAATATTGTTAGGAAAACGTTAGGGATAAAGATGATAAAGAATTTTGGACGAAGTTATCATATAGTTAAAATCTTAGTAGATGCATTTGGTAAAATTGGTAAGAACACATGTTCAAAGGACTGCATGCGGCTCGTCATGTGTTGTCACAAGAAATTGTAAATAAGAACATTAGGGTCCTTCGTTTTCTCAAGCCTACATCCAAACTAGTTAATTTGAATGTAAAAACCCTCCGTAGGTATTCTATTAGAATAGAACATATTGACACAACCGATCAGAAATTTTTTTAGGCCTTTATTGGTCGGTTGCCACATCGTGACATGAAGCTAGTTGATGTAGTAAAGGGACTAGTGCAGAGTTTTTGGCATGATCACACAAGGTTGTCTTCAAACCGGAAGGATGTACTAAAACTGAGAAGGGGTTCAAAGGATTGTGAACTACATATTAAGCATCTTCTTGATATAACATAGACAAAACTATACAAGAAATTTAGGAATGAACATAGACAATTGAATTTGGGGAAAAGATCTTTTTAGAAATGTAAGCCCTGGTATGTTAGAATAAATACTCTTCATAACACTTGTTGTTGTATATTGGCATGTAGAATATGAATATTACTATGAAATTTTTTTGTACATTCGTCATGTGTTGCATACTAACCATGTGTAGGATCGTTCCCTGACAATAACACTAACTTCATCACAAGAATTCATTCATAGTATCATGTGCAATAGGCCTACAGGGCAAACATACTATGCAAAATCTTGTTTGGATGGAACTTGCTCCAACTGTGATGGAATGGCATTATTGAGCCAATGTATGCACGGAAGTGGAGACAATAAATTTTGGAATATGATTACAGACATGAAAATTTTCAAATATATCAGCTATGAAATAGTCCCAAGGAAAGAAAGCAAAAAAATACAATTGGTGACATCTCAGGTATGAATTTATCTATAAATTTATGTTTGAACAGTTATATTTCATTCCTTACTTACAAAAAAAAGATGATATTGAGATCATTTTGTGTCACTAGGTACAAGTTAGTGACTTCGTTAAGGAATTTATTGAAAAGGCACATCATCATGTTTAGCATGTCCACTTGGCATGATAGCATGATGAAAAGTTTACAATATGCAGAGATACATTTCACCGTGGTACTATACTTTTAGTTGTGGATTTTGCCGAGAAATACACTTTGTAACCTCAAAATGAGATCCAAAGTCAGTATTATCACTCTGATCAGGTTTCCTTGATGGTGCATATCACATATAGGCATGGCCCAAATAGCAGTGAAGAGCAAAGAGAAATTATGAAGGAATATCACTTCTACATAAGTGATGATAGGTGCCATGACTTCCACTATGTATGTCATTGCTTCATCATGTTCTATGATAACTTGAAGGGTGGGAACATACAGATGGATCAACACTGGATTTGGTCTGATGGATGTGTTGGTCAGTTCAAAAATGCATGCATATTTCAATGGTTGTGTTCATTGCATAAAACTACAAAGTTCCACATATGTGGAACTATTTTGAGACTGGGCATGGTAAAGGAGGGCATGATGGAGCTGGAGTATGTGTCAAATTGAAATTATCTACAGCATCTACTATTCGAAATGCTCAATCTATAGTCAGGTGGTGCATGTCAATAATGGGAGAGGAATCAACTATGCGAGTAGAATCCACAAGAAAGAGACACGTGGAGATATTTTTTTGGGAGGTGGTAGACATATATCATTCACATGCATGGGAATGGAAGATTGTGCCTGGGAGTCATGGATTTCATTCGGTTTGAAGCTCTGATAACCCAGTATTTGAAATTTGGACCAGAAAACTCGCTTGTTTTTTCCCACCTTGTTGTGATGGTGACTGGGATGGGTGTGAATTATTGGATTGGGTTGATGGATGGGACCGCGTATCACTTCCACTTGATCAACATGCAATTGTTGAGTTAACTCCGTTGGAAGAATACCAATCATATATTTCTATATATGTTGATCATGTATCAGACCTTGTACAACCTGGTATGATGCATTTCCTTAACATGTTTTTGTTATTTATGTAGTCTTCAGACTCACATTAATGGCCTTGGAGCACATGAAAAATATTTTGATCATATACCTACAATCATATTATGCAAGGCACATATACACAGTGGTTGCCTCAAAAGATAGTGAATGGGGTGGTGATTATTGGTTGGCACGTTGTATACAATGAAAGCAAACCCTCATTATGTCCATGACTGATGATGAAAAAACCCATTCCCAAATGGGGCTATGGTTTTTAAAGGTGAATACCTTACACATGACAACAATGCAAGAAAGAAGGTTGGATATGTTTACAGGGATTACAAACCAGGTGCAAGTGTGTATCACTTTACCAATTTAATCATTGGTACAAACCTCCAGGTACAAACAATGCCTAGCCAAAATTCACCGAAGGTACGCTACTTATTACTGGATACAAATCACGAGAGACAAATGAAGACCATCATTATAAGAGATGATCCGAAGGGCTTGGTTGTATGATAATAGGTGGGATCTAGCATGATGAGGTATGCTACATAATTTTAATTTTCCCATGTATTTTGCTTATGAATATGTCAATTTTGTGTTCTTGATATGCCAAATGTTCGTTTATGTTGTTTATAAATATGCCAAAAGTTCTATTGTATGTCAAGTTAATGAACATGCCAAATTTTGCATATGATCATTAAACCCTAATATTATGAATGATCATCTAAATATCAGTAACATGATCATGTCAATATCAATCATAAGATCATGACAATATCAATCATATGAACATGTCAATATCTCATCCACATGTTAAAAATAACATTAGAATACATACATGTACCTCTTTAGGTCATACCTGTCAAAGTTCTTTATAGGATCTCTTACAAGACTAAAACCCTATTTTTTCAAGTAGGTCATATTGTCAATGTTTTCAGTTGATATATAAAACTAGGATGATGGAAACAAGATGTTGCAACAATCATTTTTTGTTTTAAGTCTTGTATAATTTCCTTCTTGACAACTCACCTCTTATACCATGTTAAATTTTTTATTATAACCATTAGTTCAATGCATAAATTTAACCATAAAACATTTACATAAACAATTTAACATGTAGGATCTAGTTAAGAATAACAATGCACAAGAGACATAACATTTTATCCTGGTAAACCCTCATGGGGAAGAAAACCTAGCAACCTTTCTTGGAAGAATTATGTTTAGAAAACAAGTACAATGAAACCTTGAACAAACCGTAACACACAAGCTCATGAGGAAACCCTAACACACAAGATCATGAGGAAACCCTAAAATAAGAGTTTACTTCTCCTTTATGTGCAACTCCAGCAGGAAAAAAACAAGACATGAAGTGTCTTACAAATGAAGAACATTACTCTAACTTTACAAGTGGGGCTTCACTAACATGTGGGACCACATAAATCAATTTTACATGTACACTAGACACCAAGCATTTCACGCCAACGAGGGCCAAACTTGGAAAACCCCAGATGGTGGGGTTGTAGTTGGGGTTTCCATATTTCACCTACCCAAACACGCTAGCAAGTGTTATTTTTTCATCACATTTAAGCTAGCATTATGATCTTATGATCTTTTCACTGAGAGAATAACAAGCACATCAATAAAACACAAGCACATCACAAGAGACAAGAGACACAAAGAGTTTTCCTCGGGGAAACCATAAAGGAGAAAACCCCGCAACTTCCTCTAAGATAGAATCAACACCTAAACAGTAAGAGATCTCCCAAAACAGCAGTAGTCTTCTGTCTTCTGTCTAGTCCCAAAATTTCCTTCTCCAGTAGTGCGCCACACTTGGGAGAGCAAGTGATGTATTTCACAAGTGATAAATAGAGAGACTCTCACTCTCTATTTATATTCATCTCTTCACTTGAATTTCCTTTTCACACGTAGGCTCAACCTAATAATTACTACTTGAGCCTACACCTTAATTAGTGTATAATAACTCAAGTGCCCCGAAACTGTGGGGACTTACCTAATGACTTGATATGACTTGATTACATTATTAATCCTCCCGATCGGAACATCGGGGCATGACCACATGACTCAAATACATAATAGAGACATTTTGGAATAAACATCGGGTTACAATATATAAGATACATAGAATAATACATTCCGAAGTTACATATACATCAACACTCCCTCTTAACTAGGAAGGTATTCTTTCGACACAATTTTTAGCACTGGTCTTCTTCTCTGTATCAACTGGATCATCTCGTCTTCAAGTCATCATCGGATCTGGATCATCATCGAACATCATCACTAGATATGGATCATCATCATTGGACTGGATCTGGATCATCACTCGATCTGGATCAACACTGGTGCTATCTCATGATTCTTCTCGTCATAGGAAGTTCTACAGAGCCAACCCTTTTTCATGCTAGTTGTAGGCCTACCCTCATGTAGGTCTTCACCCAGCACTTACATCTGACCTGCTCATCAGAAAGGCACACCAAACACTCACATCTGATCATGTAGTAAACTACAATCCTATCAGAAAGGCCCAGCACTCACATTCACCAGCATGATAGGACACACCTACTATCATCTGTGAAAT
>LPNX011006211.1:3848-20449 GCA_001517045.1 Pseudotsuga menziesii
TTTTTACTGTAAATGAATGCCTGATTTTTCCTGAAAATAATAATAAAAACTCTCTCTCTTTGACTGGTTTTCCCCTAGTGGGTTTTTCCAGGGCCATTTGGCTAAAAATTCTGAGTACTGTGTGTTTGAATGGCACGCTGAATATTTACTTTCTGACAGTAAAAGATATAATTTACAGCAGTGTTTTAAGTTGGAAAAATTTATGTTTATTTCCGGCAATTAAATTTCTGAGATTGAAATAAACCAAGACAATTTTTTACTTGAAACCGATGGCTGAATCTTAAGAAAAATCTACATGGTATCAGAGCGGGTTGTGGCAGAAAATTAAATTTCAGCAATAAAACAGTCATTTCCAGAATTCAAAAAAACCTTTGTGACAATAGTACATTTTGTTGAAGCTTGTTCTTTGAGAAAAATGACTTCCATGGGGTTGAGAACTGAGGATAGGTTATTTGGGGCAGCGAACTTTGTCTCATGGAAAGCCCGGATTTTACTTGTGCTGAAGGAGAATGAGTTGTGGGAGGCAGTAGTTAGAAACACTACAGCAAATCCCATTGCTATTCCCCCTTCTAATGATGCAGCGTTACTTGTAGCCTTTAATAAGAAAGATATTAAAGCCATGAGGATAATCTTAGATGTTGTTAAAGACCATGTTATTCCACATATTTCAGCGAAAGATCATGCACATGAGATGTGGTCTGCTTTGACCGGCTTGTTTGAGAGTACTAATGAAAACACGAAGATGGTGCTTAGGGAGAAGCTGAAAAACATCAAGATGGTCAAAGGAGAGGTGTGTATGGCCTATCTTACTAGGATCTCTCGGGTGAGAGATGAGCTTGCAGCTGTGGGGGTGGTGGTTACTGGTCCTGAGTTAGTGCGGACAGCCTTGAATGGGGTGACTGCACCTTGGACTGTGTTTGTTTAGGGGTTGGTGGCCAGAGAGAACTTTACCATCTTGGGACATGGTCTGTGATGACTTTGTTCAGGAGGAGACTCGCAGGGGTTTCTTGTAGTGCAGTGGTTCTACTAGTAGGGGAGATGAGGAGGATGTGGCGTTGACAGCTAAAAGGAAGAAGAAGAGCAAGAAGGGTCCCAAGAAGGGTGGGGCCAAGCAGCAGCAGGATGGGCAGAAGAAGTATATGAGCACTGTGAAGTGCTTTGCATGTCACAAGATGGGACACCATGCTGCTACGTGTCCGAACAAGAAGAAGAAGAAGCAGCAAACAGCCGCTTCAACTGAGATCGATGATTTTGCAACACGATTTCAAAGTGAGTTTTCACTATGCACTGGGAATATTAAGAGAGAGAGAGCATCCATTCTCACCAGTGCGGATGTTGACAGACAGAGGGAGTTTTCCTATGTGACAGACCATTCTTACAGTGCATCTACTTCTAGCACTTGGTACAGATATAGCGGAGCCTCGAGTCACATGACAGGTGCTCGTGAGATGTTCTCCAAGCTTTCACAGGCAGAGACAGATGTGGAGGTTGTGTTGGGAGATGACTCAGTAGTCAGTGCAGTTGGACGTGGGACCATTACATTTCAGAGGGAGTCCATGAGTCCCATGGTATTGCAAGATGTATTGTATGTACCTGGGTTGAAGAAGAACCTAGTGTCAGTTTCAATGATAAAGGATCAGGGTCTTGGGGTGTCTTTCCTAGATGGACACGTGCATATGTTTCCCAAGACTGCAAGACCATCTGCTTCAGTTGCCATTCGAGCGAGATGTGGGAAACTGTATAGGCTCTTGTTTCAGCCGCAGCACGCTTTAGCAGGTCAACTAGTACTCTTGACTTGATACATTCAGACTTATGCGAACCTATTTCTTCTGTGTCCTTGAGAGGATACGAGTATTATGTGACATTCATTGATGACCATTCCAGGAAGACCTGGATCTACTTTCTAAAGAGCAAGAAGTCTGAGGAAGTCTTGCAGTGGTTCCACGAGTTCAAAGAGTTCAAAGCTCTTGTGGAGAACCAAACAGGGAGGAAGATCCGAGTCTTGAGATCGAATAACGGGGGTGAGTACACCTCCAAGGAGTTTGATGGATTTTGCAGACATGAGGGGATCAGGAGACAGTTGACAGTTCCGTATACTCCAGAGCATAATGGAGTAGCAGAGAGGAAGAACAGGTCCATTGTTGGAACAGCCCGAGCTATGCTACATGACCAGTCACTTCCTTTCTTTCTCTGGGCTGAGGCTTGCAGCACCGCTGTATATCTTCAGAACAGGAGTCCCCATCGTACAGTGGGGAATATGACACCTGAGGAGTGCTTTTCAGGCAAGAAGCCTAAAGTTGGCCATTTTCGTATATTTGGTAGTCTGACTTACTCTCATGTCCCTTCAGAGAAGAGGACAAAGTTGGTGCCCACTGCAGAGAAGGGCATCTTTATGGGTTATGATGAGACTGTAAAGGCTTTCTATATTTACCTTCCCTCTTAGAGGAAAGTGGTGGTGAGGAGGGATGTGAAGTTTGAGGAGGAGCGGGCCTTCAGGAAGTCGAGAGAGTCAGAGCAGGGAGAGCAGCAGGCACCTTAGGTTGTGGCACAGGTTCCATCAACGCAGCAGTCAGGATCACAGGTTTCCGGGGTTACAGGACCACAAAGTGTTGGCACGGGTTCACCAGGTTCAGTGGTTAGGCCATCAGGGTCTTCGGGGACAGGTGATGGGTCTACTATTACAGATACACCTTACAGGGGATCAAGATCAGGATTACAGGGTACACCTGGTGTTGGCACACCAGCTTCAGGTTCACAGGTGACTGGGGTTTCTAGCTCTGGTAGTTCTTCAGATGAGGACAAGCCAGTGTGGGAAGAACCTTCGGGGAAGAAGAAGCCCAAGTGGCTTCGGGAGACCTTGAAGGATGCCTTAAAGGCCGGGACACCCAGGGATAAGGTGAGAGAAATCAAGATGCCCGACAGATTGGGCATGGTGTTGGTGGCTTGTCCACGAGATTCTGAACCTTCTACTTTTGAGGAGGCCTCCCAGCATTCGGTATGGAGAGATGCCATGATGGATGAGTACCATTCCATCATGAAGAATGATGTATGGGAGATTGTTTTGAGACCTAAGGGGAAGTCAGTGGTGACTTCTTGTTGACTTTACAAGCTGAAGCATGCAGCAGATGGGAGTGCGGAGAAGTATAAAGCCAGGTTTGTAGCGTGGAGGTTTTCACAGGTTGAGGGCATTGATTATGATGAGACTTTTGCGCCGGTTGCTCAATATACTTCTATCAGGAGCTTGATCTCCATTGCAGCGGAAATGGGTTGGAAGATCCATCAGATGGATGTGAAGGCCGCATTTCTCAATGGGATCATACAGGAGGAGATTTACATTGAGCAGCCTCAGGGCTTTGAGATACATGACAAAGAGACACATGTATGCAGGTTGAAGAAGGCCCTTTACGGGCTGAAGCAAGCTCCAAGAGCTTGGTACTCCAGGATTGATTCTTACTTGCTAAGTATGGGGTTTCAGAAGAGTGAAGCAGATCTGAATCTCTACTTCATCATGATTGGAGATGATCCGCTTGTTCTTCTGCTATATGTTGATGACTTGTTTATCACAGGGAGAGAGAGTCCCATTGCAGGTTGCAAGAAGGATCTTGCAGCACAATATGAGATGACTGATATTGGGCTGATGCATTATTTTTTGGGATTGGAGGTTTGGTAGGAGCCTAGACATATTTTCCTGGGGCAGGGAAAGTATGTGGTTGATATTTTGAGGAGATTAAGGATGGAGGATTGCAGGCCTATGTCGACACCTATGATCACCAACTGGAAGAAGCTTCATGCTTCTGAGGGAGAGTTGGTGGATCCTACTCTATACCGTCAGCTTATCGGATCATTGATGTATTTGGTCAACACTCAGCCAAATATGTGTTTTGCAGTGAACACTCTTAGCCAGTTCATGGTTGAGCCTAGAAGTGTGCATTGGGTCACTACAAAACATGTGTTGCGCTATCTTTCAGGGACAGTGGATTTTGGTTTGGACTACAGGAGGTCAGAGGGGATCAGATTGGTTAGCTATACAAATTCAGATTGAGCAGGCAGTGTGGCAAACCAGAAGAGCACTTCCGAATGTTGTTTCAGTTTGGGCTCGACAGCAGTGTCGTGGTTCAGTCGGAAGCAAAAGTCTGTTGCATTGAGTACTGCAGAGGTTGAGTATATGGCAGCTAGTTTGGCCAGCTGCGAGGCCTTATGGCTTCGCAAGTTGCTGGTGAATCTATTTGTTAGGAGCTTAGGCCTACGATGATTTACTGTGACAATCATAGTTGCATCCAGCTCTCTGAGAATCTAGTTTTCCATGACAGGTCAAAGCACATTGAGATCAAGTATCATTTCATCTGAGACTATGTTCAGAGACGAGCAGTGATGCTTCAGTACATTTCCACAGATGGGCAGGTAGCAGACAGTCTGACGAAGTCTTTGGGGAGGGGCAAGTTTGTCTTCTTCAGAGACAAGTTGGGAGTGGTGCATAACACCTTCCTCAGTAAGAGGGAGTGTTAGTTTTTGTACCTAGGGAAGTGTTCCCCTAGGTGACTTTAGCCTTTAGTCACCTAGTGAAGGAAAATAAAGTGAACTTGCATTAAATGACTTAAAAAGCATTTAATGTGACTTTATAACATTAAAGTCACTTTTTGATAAATTTAAGTGGGTGAGGGAAATTAACTTTTTAGAAATAAAAAGTGCGCATTTAATTTCCACCATTGATCTAATTCATTCTTAGCTATTGGATTAAGATCTCTTCACCTACCTAGGGTTGAGAAACAAAAAGCAAGCAAAAGGCAAAACATTCCTCATTCTTGTTGAGTGAAGGAACAAGAGAAAGCTGAAGGAGAGCTAGGGCACGAATTCCAAGATAGAACTGGAATAGATTTTCAGTGGGCACAAAAATCGAGGAGATAAATTTGTTGGCATGCGTTTCGAGGTGAAGGTACGGCTCATTTATTGCGGGCACACATTGAAGTATGGCCAGCCTTTATTGTGCACAAAAATCGAGGAGGGTACGGCCTCATTTATTGTAGGCACGAATTTCGAGGAACTGTATGGTGCATTTATTGCAGACCGTATAGTACAGTTTGAGCATGAATTTCGAGGCAAGGAGGGGCACGGATTTCGAGTGAGCATTCTGCATTTTTCAGGCACGAGTTTCGAGGTGTACGGCAGCATTTAATGTTGTCCGTACAATACGGTTGTCTGCTGGTACAGGCATGAAAAACGAGGGCAGAATCTTGCTGATTTTGCACAGCAATCGAGGCTGATATCTGTTGCTGTTTTTGGCACATTTCTCGAGGAAAGAATTGCACAGAAATCGAGGCAGCATATGCACGAAAAATGAGACAGTTTGCTGGTTGAGATAAGTTGATTTTTTACTGTAATTGAATGCCTGATTTTTTCCTGAAAATAATAATAAAAACTCTCTCTCTCTCTCTCTGACTGGTTTTCCCCTAGTGGGTTTTTCCAGGGCCATTTGGCTGAAAATTCTGAGTACTGTGTGTTTGAATGGCATGGTGAATATTTACTTTCTATCAGTAAAAGATTTGATTTACAGCAGTGTTTTAAGTTGGAAAAATTTGTGTTTATTTCCGGCAATTAAATTTCTGAGATTGAAATAAATCGAGACAATTTTTTACTTGAAACCGGTGGCTGAATCTTAAGAAAAATCTACAGATAATAGTTGGATAAGTAACACAATGTTATTCCTTTCTATAAGGTAAATTCAATTGGTCTCAAAGAAGAAAAATATGAAGCATGATCAAACACTCGAACTAAGGGGATATCAAACCTGGTGATGAGTTGTTGTTTGATGAATTCTATGGTGATTGCTTCATTTACCTTTACCAATGGTATAGCTTTGGCCTATATAATGAAATAGTCCATGGTTGTCAAGATGTATTTATGTTGTTTTGAAAAAATTGGGTTTATTTCTCGTATAATATCCATGCTCCACTGTTGAAATGGTTCATCAATGTAAATTTCCATAAAACTCACACTTGAGCTAAACAATATATTTTATTTTTGTTACTAATAACCACACATGAGTTTCTTTACAAGTAATGCAGCGAAAAATAAATACTGAGAAACATGAACAATAATCACATCAATATAGACACAGTATTTTTGGGTATGGAAACCCCCGGATAAAACGCAAGATGGGAAAGCCGGTACAACAGTTAGATATGAAATTTTATTATGAAGATATAGAACAAATACAATCCAATGTATCAATATACCCAACCTGGAAAAATAAAACCTCTGCAAAATTACTAAGCAAGCCCAGCGAATCAGTACGGCCCACCTGCGCAGTTGTACGGCCTCCTCCGTCAGCAGTACGGTCCTTTGTGCCAACAGTACGGATCTGTACTGTCCTGCATCAGCTGTACGGCTAATGTACGACCTCCCTCTGATGCGTACGGCCTCCCTCTACGTGATCTCGTATGGCCCTGTGCTATGCCTATTCAATCAGCGAATCCCCCGGGTGAGTGTTCCTCCGCCTTCTCTGCAAACTTCTCTTTTTGACTTCTTTGTTTGTCCGTGTCTCTCTATGTGTGTGTCCTCCCCACCAAATCTTCTTTTAACTCAATGGCCAAGCAAAAACCCTAACCCTTATTATGGATCAATGGATGAGATCCTCCAATGAGATCAACGGACAAGCTTAGATTAGCCATCACTTAAATTTTTTTCACTTTTCACTTTATAAAAGTGACTTCATTAAGTCAAAATCAAATTAGATTTAATTAATGTATTTTCCTAAGTCTAAACTTAGGAAAATCGCAGTAATACATTTGGCTTACAGTTTAATGTCTTCTAGAATGCAAGGACACATGCAATGATAGAAGACCTTCCTTGTTGCCCCTTTCTAACAATCAATCGTGACCAGCTATAGTGGGATGAAAGGTTTCTTTTGACATCCAGCGCTTGTCTGACAAAATTTGCATTTTTTAGTGTATGCATGAGCGTCTCTAAATAATAATATTTTAAATGCAAACAAGACTTGTATTTATAACGCAAAACCTTTAAGAAGATTTTTCAAACTTTCCTGGTGAAGTTCTCCTACTCTTCTTGTTGCTCAGAGGATCGATGGATGCGTTATCGGTTTGGTTCTCCTATTGTTCGGGTGTTGTTGAAGAGTTGCTCCTCTTTGCACGATGGGTGTCTTGGAGTTCTTTGAATCTGTCCCACGCTAAGGCTCGAATCGATGGAGGAATTTGTGATAGCCTAGTAGCAAGTTTTCCATTGTTCTTTGAGTTTGGATTTGGAGTTTCTTGATTCTGCTTCTGATATCTTTGTAGTTTTTAGTGCTCTGAGAGTTTCTATCATGGCTGATGGAGGTGGTTCCTCCCCTCCCCCTAAACTCACTACATTTAGGAAATTGGTAGCAGCAAGCAGCAATAGGAAGCCTACTCAGAATCAGCAGACATTTGTCAAGAAACTAGACAATATTCCCTCGGTGGATCTACCTTCGGAACAACCATGCCGAACAACCATGAATATTGCAGATCGGGGTTTGATTGGCCAGTTTACTGGTCTTTGGCCATCTCTCAAGGCAATCGATGGGTGGGTTCAAAGAAACTGGAAACCCCTCATCTCAGAAGGCATTAGCAGCAACCTGATAGGTAAAGGATATTATGTTTTTCTTTTTGAAAATTCAGAAGACATAGATTTAATTTTTAGAATCGGGCCATATTGCATGGGCCCTCAAGGGCTTTACCTGAATGAGTGGACTCTGGACTTTGATCCGAATCAAGATGTCCCTTCTGTTGTTCCTATATGGGTTAGGTTGCCACATCTTCCTCTTCATTGCTGGAATTCAGAGTCTCTTAAAGCTATAAGAAACACTTTGGGGAAGTATATTGATAGCAGGGATGAAAGAAGAGAACAATATACTTGTACTCGAATATGTGTTGAAGTGGATCTGGAGGTAGGGCTTCCTGAAGCGATTAAGTTGATAGTAGTAGATTGGTCACATGTGCAGGAGCTTGATTATGAGCAATTGCCATTTAAGTGCAGACATTGTCACAGCTACAAGCATTTTGCCAGATCGTGCAAGAAGAAAGCTGATGAAGAAGCTACCAAAGAGAAGGGAGAACAATGGACACAAGTCCAAAAAACAAGTTCAGCAAAGCAAGGAAATAATTCAAAGGGAAAAAGAGCATAAATGGGGTCGGGTAGTAATCCCACCGGACAAAAACAGCATGAAATCGGAGCAGCTATGAAGGAAATAACAACACAAAATAATTTCGATGCTCTGAGCAATCCAAAAGAACAAGTGCCTTCAGTTCTTGAAGAGGGAGAAGTTCCTCAATCTCAAGATCAAACACGAGAAGAAAATAAAGAATCAGCTAAGTCAAATCCTGGTTACCCTGCTGATGGACACCCTCCCACATATGCAAAAATGGCAAAATAAAAGAAACCCATGGAAAAACTCCGATTCATTTGAAAAAGATTCTTTTGAGAGGTCCTCAAAAAAAGGACACAAAACTCTTAAGAAGGTTCGGGAGGAAGAAGCTGAATGACTGAAGATGCAAGGGAGTCAAGCTACAATTGAGATGTCAATTGCAAGGAATACCAGGGCTAGACCTTTAAAAGGAGGCCCTCTTCCTCCTGCCAATAATAAATAATGAATATTGTCTCTTGGAATTGCAAAGGGCTTGGAAATTCATCGAAAGTGGAAGCTGTTAAAGATCTCTTAAAAATGGCTCCTCCTGATGTTCTTCTGCTCCAAGAGACAAAAATAGACGAGGATAGCCTCCTATCCTTGAGCAAAAAGAACTGGAAAAAGAATGTAGGGTTGGCTATGAGTGCTCGAGGTTCTTCTAGTGGAATTGCAACCTTGTGGACAAAGAATCTTTTCTCTTTGAAAAACTCTCTTGTAATGCATTACTGGATTTTTTTCGAACTCCAGCACCTCCCAAGTAAGATTTCCCTTGCTATTTTTAATCTCTGCGTACCTATCAATTTCCAGGAGAAAAGAGAATGTTGGAATTCTCTGACAGACTTTATTGCTGCGAATTCCCTTTCCAATATTATGGTGGTTGGTGATTTAAATATCACATTGGATCCTAAAGAGAAAAAAAGAGGAGTCTACGAGAGAGATCCCATGCTCAAAACGGTGGAGAATCTCATTTCACTCTGGGAATTGATTGATTTTAAACCAAAAAAAGGAAGATATACCTGGACTAATAATCAAATTGGAGCAGCAAACATCTCTGCCAAGCTGGATCGATTTCTGGTTCAAAGCTCTGTGCTGATGGAAAAAAAAAGTTATTATTTCCTCAAGTATTTTGCCCAAGCTTACTTCGGATCATAAGTCAATATTACTGCAGCTAGAAGATGAAGAGGATCTCGGCCCCATTCCCTTTCGGTTCAGTCCACTATGGATAGGCAAAGATGGTTTTATGAGTATCATATCCAAGGCGTGGGATCTCCCAGTCTTTGGATTGTCGAACTATGTGTGGGAGAGGAAACTTAAAAACACCAAAGCTGCGTTAAAGGAATGGGTTAAACACTCTCCAAAAAATCCAATCAGTGAAAGAAAAGAGGCCGTGGAAAAACTAGAGGAAATCCATATGGAAATGGAAGAATCAAAAATTACCTCTACCATGTTGGAAAAAGAGCAAAAAGCTCAGTTTAACTCCTTTCGATCGTTTAGGCAAGAAGAAGAATATTGGAGATTGAAGTCACGTAGTACTTGGCTGAAAGCAGGAGACCAAAATACATCTTTTTTCCACAAACAGTACAGAGCTAGACTTTCCCAAAATCATATTTCGGAAATCTCCTCTCTGTCAGGTGAAACTTTTAAAGGCGTTACTCAAATTAAACAAGCAACTGAAGTTCATTTTCAGAGCATGTATAGAGAAGATGGCTCTATTGATTTTGATTTAACCTCTGAATTTTTGTCCAGCATTCCTTGTTTGGTGAGGGAGGAGGAAAATGTTGAGTTAATGAATCCTTTTTCGGAGGAAGAAATCATTGATGTTATTTGGTCTATGGAGTCGAATAAAGCCCCAGGCCCTGATGGATTCTCTTTTCATTTTTATAGAGTTTGTTGGACAATAATCAGGAAAGATTTACTCCGAATGATCAAAGCATTTCAGTTAAAAGCCAAAGTGGGTGGATGCACCAACTCCACTTTCCTTGCACTAATTCCTAAATAAGTTAATCCTTCTACTTTTGATCGATTTAGACCAATTTCACTTTGTAATGCATCTTATAAAATCTTCTCTAAACTCTGAGCTAACAAGCTCAAACCTTTGCTTGGGAAGTTCATATCACCTCTTCAAGGAGGGTTTGTAAAAGGGAGGCATATTCTGGACAATGTGATCCAAGTTCAGGAAGCCATGCAATCCATCTTTCAAAGAAAGGAGAAAGGCATGCTAATTAAACTCGATATGGAAAATGCCTTTGATAGGGTAAATCTCTCTTTTTGGATTTAGCCCTGCTTTTATAAATTTGATAAAAGCTTGTACTGATAAGCCTTCGATAGCACCATTGGTTAATGGCAGACCAGCAAACTTCTTTCAAGCAACCAGGGATCTTCGACAGGGTTGTCCACTCTTGTTGTTTCGTATATTCTAATGGTCGATACTTTGAGTAGAAAATTCACTGCAGGAAAAAATTATGGGATTATTTCGGGCATCCATTCAGCTAGTGGAGCTGAAGCTATTAACCATGCTCTCTTTACGGATGATACTTTGCTTCTGGGAGGGGCCTCATTAAAGATGGCAAGAGTTTTTGCAAAAATTATACAACATTTTTGTATTACTTCAAGGGTCCTTATTAACAACCGTAACAATGTCGCGTATGGTTGGAATGTAGAACATTCAACAGTTGCAAACATATCACAGATTTTAGGCTTTGAAGGATATGCTATATGGGATAAGGTTAAATATTTGGGACTTCCATTAACCTTGGGAAAAAACAACCCTTCTCTCTGGCTAGAAATCATTGGCAAGATAACAGCAAAGATTGCCTCGTGGGGTGGCCATTGGCTCATGAAGGCAGGGAAGCTTATTTTGATTAAGTCAACTCTCTCAGCTCTTCCTATTTACCAATCATCTCTTCTCCTGGCTCCAAAATCGATTATGGATCAGATATCCAAGCTGATCAAAGATTTCTTCTAGAGAGGTGGAAAAGGAAATCAAAACCGATTGCATTTGGTTAAATGGGATATTGTTAAAAGACCTATACTAGAAGGTGGATTGCAAATTAGAGATCCGGGAATGGTTAATCTAGCTATGGGAGGCATATTACTATGGCAGTTATTCTCTATTTAAATGCATCCGATCAGTCGAATTTTCTAGAAAAAATATCTTAAAGGAGGAACTTTAAGAAATCTTCAGATGACAAACACTCCCAAAGGTTCAATTACTTGGAATTTATGCAAAAGAGGACTCGAATTCTTTACCCAGCATCTTTATCGTATTCCAGGAAATGGCAGAAATGCATTACTGTGGGATTATAAAATAAAAGGTAATGCTCCTCTCAACTCTGATTTATCTCTTACTGAGATTAAGCTCTGGCTGGTAAATAAAGGTCTTTTAAGACTCTCGGATATTATTTCTTGAGACAGTAATGGAAACTGGGCTGCGTGGGCCTTCCCAGAATTGCCAGAATGTGCCCATCCCATCCTTCTTACTCAGCAGATTTTGTTGATGAATAAACTATCTGGTCTGGCCCCCATTCACTTAACGTGCAAGGAGGTGTGGGGTTGGGGATCCTCTAGAAACTACACTGTTGCTTGCGGTTTTTAGGTAATGCAGCATTCCATTGGTTCAGTTCACAACGCAGACTTTTGGAAATTGCCTAGCATACCAAAAGTAAAAATTTTCACTTGGACTCTTATGCACCAGAAAGTATTAACCGACGAGAATTTGTCAAAACAAGGCTTCTTTGGACCATTTAGATGTTGTTTTTGTCTTCAAGTTGCCGAAACTACAGCCCATCTCTTTGTTGGATGTGTTTTTACACAGAAAGTTTGGGCACATTTCATGAGTGGGTTGCATTATTTTTCTGTTCGTTTAAATTTTGAACCTGTTAATTTGTTTAAAAACTGGCAGTCAAGGTATCCTGGTCTTCTTTCAAACAGTCATGAATGGAGGAAAATATGGCAAGCCATTCAAAATTTTTATGGTGGAAAATTTGGTTAGCAAGAAATGATTCGATTTTTAATAGTAAAGTCTCGAAGCCAAAAATTGTAGCAATAAAAGCTAGGGCTCTTCTTTTGGAAATAGTGGGAAATTTTCAAATTGATGCCATCAAACTTGAAGCTGAGCATAAATGGCTTGGATCACTGCACGTGGATAAAATTCAGTTGGGTTCGGGCAAGCCTGTTTTTAAACCAAGTTGGAAGGTCAAAATTACGAAAAAGGAATTTACAGAATGGTGGCGAAAGCAAAATAAAGTCTCAATCTTCTTCGATGGAGCATCAAAAGGAAATCCAGGGAAAGCTGGGGCAGGGGGACTGATTTTCTACCCAGGAGGAAGGCTAGAAACCAGCTTAAGCTAAGTTGGGGAGTAGGACAACTTACAAATAACCAAGCAGAATTATTTGCACCTCTAAAAGCTTGTCAACTTGCAAAGGCAGTTGGACATAATAACATTCAAATATTTGGAGACTCATAAATTATAATAAAAGTTCTAAACTCTGCTACAAAGTTCAACAACCTCAGTTTGAACGTGACTATGCAAAGGTTGCACTTCATTTTGATAGACTGTGTTTTTGTTTCCTCTTATCACATTCTTCGTGATTTGAATAAGCTGGTAGACTACAAAGCAAATCAGGGTTGCCTTCTTCCTCCAAGAATGCTAAGCTTGAATGAAGGTCCTAGTTCAATGCATCCCATTCCTTAATCTTGAAATGAGAAGATTTGGAATCATGGAACTGTATATTTCGGAATAACTGTAATTGGGTGAAGGCCGAACAATTTCTGTATGAATAAAAATAAAAATAAAAATTAATCGTTTTGGTTAAAAAAAAATAATGCCAAACCTTTAATTAAAACCATTCAAGTCAATATTGATAATGTTGCTAATTGTAATGCAACAAGAACAATCATTGAGGATATGTACCCTAACACAATTTGGCCAAGGTGTTTGGTTCACACACTGAACCTTTTGAACAATCATTGAGGATATGTACCCTAACACAATTTGGCCAAGGTGTTTGGTTCACACACTGAACCTTTTGAGGCATGATATGATTAAGAAGAAGAACCCTAATTATAGATCGATTGGTGCATTGTGCAAGAAAGGTAAGAAAATGATAAAAATTATTACCAATCATAGCATGGCCCACCACCACATTTTTTGTAATCACTCCTTCATCGGACTTATCGGACCTTCATTTCTTCTTCATAAGGGAAAAGATTGAAATCACCAATACCTACACAAACTTGGGGGTGCAATTCTCAGGACCCTACTTCAATCTATGGCATGCACTTCAGCCTTAGGTCAAAAGGGCTACCAATCCTTAGTCCTCCTCGAGAAACAATGCTTTCGACACCACTTTTAGAACATCTCATCCAAGATGTCCCTCATTGATTCGCTTATCTAACATGCTATTCTCTATGGCTCAAAGATTTGGGGTCCTTGTTTGCTCAAGTCTAAGTGGACCTCAACCAAGAGAGTCCAAACCCTTCTCCTCCAACACATCATCAGATGCAAGATGTCCCTTAGCACATCATCCTAGCAGAGTTTGGGGACCGACCATTCCAACTTGAGATGGTGTACAATATAGTCTCTTTTTTGCATGGCATCTGGATCTTTGCCGGCTCAACGAAAGGGCAAGACCAATACTTGTACTTTTCTATTGTTCTTAAGAGACGGTTGCCTCCTCTAGCCCTCCGAGCCAAGCTCAAGGTTGGTTTGTGGAGGTCTGAGATCTTTTGGAGTCTGTGGGCATTCAAATGGACCAACTCCCTCCATTTAATATTCCTTGGATGCGCCTAGCTATCTCCTACCTATCAGACAGGAGTTGAACAAGATCATCAAAGATGACAGTCCAAAAGATTCTCTTCCACGGGTCAATTACGTCGTTTTAGCTCATTAATTGAAAACAAAACCACTAGAAACTTACTTCCAAAGTCAAGAACAACAAGACTATTTATTGGCCTAGACAAATGGTCAGAGAACCTTCTGCTTTCAATTCTTAGGCAATTGGAAATGTGTCCATTTATGAGAAAGCTACAAACAAATGCCTTCTGTTCCCCTTGTGAAAAGATTGAATTCAGAATGCTAGCCTGCTGGTTAATGAAACAACGCATAACTCTGCATTTATTAAGATCACAATTCAAATGACCCAAAAAGCCTGCAAAGTGCGCTGCCTTGCATGAAACCCAAGCAGAAGAGATCACCAGAATCATGGACTAGACCAAGCTGTTATTAAGTGCATGGAGTAGCCCTCTGCTGGCACAATGAAACTCTGCTGGCCCAGTGAAAGAGATTGTGACAACTCCAAAACATGTAATTCACCATCAAGTACTGGTGAAATCCTTAGCATAATTTAAGGTTGAGAACCCAAGCCCCAGCAAAAAAAACGTCTTGTGCAAATTCTTTCATTGCAAAGAAGCCATCAAGCAAGCACAACATTCGCCGGTATTTGGTTTAGTGGTGTCTAGTGGTGAGTGGGGCCACTTACCACCATGATGACCCAGCTGCAAATCCCGAAGGGCATGCCCCACCCGTTAAAGGACTGCTTTAGAGCGGTAAAAAGAGACCACGTTTATGGCTGCTGCATAAAATTGTTCCGAATAGAGCTCCATGCCCCTCCGTCTAAACAAAGGTATTTCACCAGCATTAAGCAACCCATAAAACACGATTGCATCGATCTTGGCATATCATTTGTCCAAAACATCAAATATTTTTATCAATTCTCTAGTCAATTTGAAATTCAAGGTTAAAATTGAAGAACGACTCCCAAAATTCGCGATCCAAAATTTAATATACAACAATTGAAACCATTTGACCAGAAATCATTCTAAAACTATACCCAAAAAATGGAGGAATTCAGCCAGGAAGGAACCCGCAGACTTACAGGACATTAGATATGCGAGACCGATGACGCATATAGCAAGCAGCAATGCCCGCTTCTTGGCTTCCTCCACTAGGTCTTTGGCTGTCTGAGACTTGGAAGCCATTTTCGTCAGTGGAGAATTCGATCGACAACATCGATGGCAAGCACAAAATAATTCCAACCCTACCCTAGCTATTATGCACGAAACACTGGAAAATTCCCGCAGATCCTTTGAAATTAAACAGGAAAACCATGCTGAAAATGCCCTTAACCATGCGCTTGCAACATGACAGGATTTGGCATAGGAATTCAGCAAAGGTTAGGATGTGAATTTCGTGGATCCTCGGCCTGTTTGTATTGAATTTGGTGTATGTATTGTCTCGTCTGCTCTCACATTCAGTAAAGCATTTTTGTTCATTTCACCGCACGTTAAACGTTAAAGTAGTTAGAACAAAATATGGGTTTGAATTTCTACGCGATGGGCAGGTAATTTGTGATTGGTTTAAGTAAACATACAGGATAATTAAGGTGCCGACGCAAATAATAATATTTTTAGGTTTTTGAAAGTGTTACCATCCTCGTTGGGTGGCTCATGCCAAGTGTTTGATATACCCTTTTTAGTTGGATTGGACTGGACTTTTGAGTGTTGCGTGTCAAGCTTAAACTTTAAAGGAAGCATTTTCATTTCTTATTTTTTTACTAATTTTTATATTTTCGAGAAAATTTGGAGTGACAAATATTATATTTTTATTTTTTTATTTAGTTTTTTATATATTTAAAGACAAAATGTAAGGACAAAGGATAAATAAATTAAAATATTATAAAGAATTTATTAATCTAAATTTAAAAGATTAAAAATACTTTAATATTTTAATTAATTTAAAGAAGAAAAGTTTTATAGAGAAATAGAATGTTGTTTATTATTTTTGTAGAACTTTTATCTCACTTTCTCTTAGAATGTCTTTCCTATACATTGTATTGCACTTTCATAATCTTAGAATCTTCCTCACCTTCTAATATGTTAAAATATGGTGACTTAGAAAAGCTTCTTTTTAACTTTTTGAGCATAAGAATAAAAATTTACAGCAATCCAAATAATTTATTTATTTCCTAAAAGGTTTAATAAACCAAAGTTGTTCTCATTGGACATTAACCTTTATTATCATTATCATCATCATCAATAATCAATTTTTATAAAATTTAAATAAATTCAATTTAAAAAAAATGGTTGTGGATGTATGTTTAAGAACATATCTTTTCTCCTGGAAGTGTAAACTATAGCACTGAAATAATTGCCTAGAGGAGGTCCTTGTCTCCCTAAGTTGTATAACCTTAAAAATATATTATTATTATTGAAGGGGTGTTTTTCAATTTAATTCTTAAAATTATAAGCATATATATGTTTTTTTTTTTTTTTCCAAAGAAAAAAAGCGTAATTTCATTCATCTTTCGAGATCAAAATTACATTCTGTATATTCACTTCTTGTGAATTTGCTAAATCAAAACCAAAAAACTGTAATAAGACTATAAAAGTCTACATCCACAACTTTTCAAATGGAACAGCATAAGTCCATGAGCAGTATAAGTC
>LPNX011006211.1:21093-45130 GCA_001517045.1 Pseudotsuga menziesii
CACCATGTTTCCCACGCAATGGACAGTGTTGCCCCTTCCCATTGACAGTGGAACCCAACCAGCAGAGAGACTTCCCTCCATACTGCCTTCGTAAAGGAACATAAGAGAAATAAATGACATGTAGATTCCAGCTCCCTTTTGCATAACACACACCAGCCAGGTCCCTGGAAAGACCTCTTCTGAAGCACATCCCACGTAGGAACTTTATTGTTGAGTGCGCACCACATAAACAATTTAGTTTTTGGTGGACATTTCAATTTCCACAACGGTCTCCACCACCAGACAGCATCCCTTTGTACCCCTGCTTCACTAAGGCACAGATAACCAGCCTTTGGTGTATACACCCCTTCCGGATCGACCTCCCACACCAAATTGTCTTCATGATCAGTAAGGAGAATATGTGCCTGCACCAGATCCCTTAAATACCGTTCCAAAAAAACAGTCTCCCTAACCCCCAATCCCAAAGTGATATCCCTTTTCCAAAACTGATTCCACGGTTCAGCAGGCCTAGGATCAGATAGTTGATTCAATGTAGTGAGCCCCTTCTGTCTTAAGGCCTCAACCACATCTGCAGGAAGAACATGTTGCTGTGTACAACCCACCCAGGGATCCCTGCCAATTAGAACATTTTGCCCATTGCCAATGTCCCAAGCAAGATTGTTTTCAATTAAGTGGAAAGATTTAACAATCGCCTTCCAAATCACAGAGCCCCCTATATGTAGTTTCCTGGGAACTCTAATCCACTCAGCAAGAGTCACACCATGAAGATATTTTTGTTTGATCACACGAGTCCACAGACTAGAGGTTTTAAGCAACCTCCAACCTCCCTTAGCTGCCAAAGCTGATGAGAAAAGGAAGATGTCCTTAAGACCCCACCCTCCAATACCTTTAGGGACCACAATCCTTCTCCAGTTCACCCAAGGAGTAACCTGTTCAGCCTTTTTGCCACTCCAGAGAAATCTAAAACAAACCCTCCAAATCCTCTCCAAAATCCCTTTAGGAATCCAAGATAGAGACATCCAATACACCGGGATAGCCTCTAAAACAGTTTTGAGTAAGACTAGTCTGCCAGCTCTAGAAAGCCACTTATGACTCCAACTCTTTAATCTCTTCTCTACTTTCCCAACCAACCACATCCATCCTGTTTCCTATAAAAATTTGCTTTCAGATTAAACCCAAGATACTTTAGCCCATCGTCCAAGCCAGCTGAATGAAAAGGGAAAAGTCTCCTTAGTTCAGCCTCCTCTTCAGGCCTTAGCAAATGAATGGTCAAAGAAGATTTACCGAAATTAATCTCCATTCCAGTAGCCTTAGAAAAAAGATCCAGGATATCCTGTAGGACTCTAGTATCACCTCTGGATCCCGAGCAAAAGATCAAAACATCATCCACAAAAAGGAGATGGGTGACATTTAAATTAGGGGCAATCTGAATCCCAGAAAAATGACCATCATCTTTAGCTGCTCTTAGTGCCCTGCTAAGACCCTCTGCAACTAGAAGAAAGAGAAGTGGAGACAGAGGACATCCTTGTCTCAGCCCTCGTTCAGCATGGAAAAATGGAGAGGCCGCCCCATTAATCAAAACAGCAAAAGAGACAGTAGTTAAACAAGACATAATCCATCTGATAAAATTGTTGCAAAAACCTAGATGGGTAAAAAGCATTCTCAAATAAAACCAACTAACTTTATCATAAGCCTTTGAAAGATCAATTTTGAGAATGGCTCCTTTAAGCCTCTTGGTTTTAATACTATGAAGACCTTCCTGTGCCACCCCAATCGCTTCGTGAATCTGACGACCTTCTAGAAAACCAAACTGCTCATCTGAAATATGAACTGAGAGGATGACCTTCAATCTTTCTGCAATTACCTTAGAAATAATCTTATAGACACAGTTGCACAAAGAAATAGGTCTAAAATCATTTAGGGTAAGGGGATTATCCGACTTAGGGATGAGTGCAATAAAAGTAGAGTTAAAGCTAGCCGGAAGCCATCCCGACGATCTTGAATCTTCAATTACCAGAAGTAGGTCTTTCCCCAGAATATCAAAAAGATCCAGGAAGAAATCAATCGTCCAGCCATCTGGTCCAGGGCTTTTGTCTTTCTGGAAGCTGCCCATAACCTTTTTAAGTTCTTCTTCCGTCACTTCATGCATAAGAGCCCTATTACCCTCCTCATCCACGAAGCGTGGAAACAAAAGGGCCAATCTAATGACCTCTGCAAGAGTGGCCTGTGGTGGAGCTTTAAATAACTGTTGAAAGTGATTCACCCCACAACGTGCTTTATCATCAAAAGATACATGGGAAGTGCCCTCCTCATCCTTCAAACTCCAAATGGTATTGACCACTTTTCTACCTCTGGCATAAGCATGAAAAAACTTTGTGTTGTCGTCCCCACATTCAAGCCAAATAGCTCTGCTTTTGAGCCTCCACGCTTCCTCTTTTTCCAAGAGTAATGTGAAACGTCTTCCCTCCAACCGAGACAGGGCAAGCTTCGAGTCAAGAGAAGAAAAACCACCACCTTCACCTTCATAAATCACCAGCAAATCTTCCTCCACCTGTTTCAGTTCTGCATCATCTCTCCTTCTCTTTTCAGCTGCCCAATCCTTAATCAAGACTTTTAATCTTTTGATATTATCTGCAAACTGTAAAGCAGTCGAACGAGCATTTTCCCCTACAATAGTATTCCAGTGAGAGAGGAAAATATTTTTGAAGGATTCATCCTGTAGCCAGGTTTTATTGAATTTTAAAGGGCAAGGTGGATTAATAGGCCCCTTTTTGATTTCAAAGAATATCGGAAAATGATCAGAATGTCCCCCACTGCTCACCCATTGTCTAACAAGAAAACATCTATCCACCAACTGTTCAGCTACCAGGAAGCGATCAAGACGTTTAGCCACTCTTGCAGCACCACTACGCTTATTTCTCCATGTTGGCCGGAGCTTAACTGGTTCAATATCCAACAACCCTTTCTCTACCAATTTCTGAACAAAATAGTCTGTCAGAGAATCGGCCCGGGCACTAGGTCCCCAAACTTCATTATGACCCAGTGAAAAGTTAAGATCACCACCCATAACTAACGAATCTCCAGTCACCAGAGGATGTTTAAGCAAATCATCCCAGAAAATACCTCTGTTCAGATAAGGCCCATAAACGTTAATCACAGATAGTTTGAACCCCAACTCTTCGCAATGAAACTCCGCTCCCAGAACCGAATTCATCCCCCAAGCATTTACCAGCTTCACACAGCACTTCCTCCAGCCAATTGCCAGACCCCCAGATCGGCCATTTGCATCAAGAGTCAAAAAGGACCAACCAGGTAACCAATGTTCCAACCTCTCCAAAATCACGTCTCCTACACCTAAAGTCTCTTGAAGTAAAATCACGTCAGGGTGTTCAAGAGTAAGCACCCTAATGAAGGCTGATTTCTTCACAGGCCCAGCCAACCCACGGCAATTGAAGGACATGATCTTCATTAACGAACTCTTTTCATGGCCTTCTTCGCTCTAAGGGCCGATTCAATCGAGTGTTGTTTACCTTCTATAAGATCCTCCTTAGCTCGAGACTGAGCCTTAGAAAGATTAGTTTTCCTTCCCCTACCCCGCCGCACCGACAAAGGAACTTTGGCCAGACCCGAGGTCTTTGTTCTGGACCTTAAAAAATAGGTCGAATCAGAGGACTCTGAATGTGAGGGGCAGGATACCTCAATAGGAAGAACAGGGTCAGGTTCCAATATGACGCTGGAAGGTTCTTCAACAGCCAGAAAGTGGTCGGGGACAGTAGCAGAAGAGTCCGCAACTGAGATAGGCTTTTCAGGTTCAACTTCAATAGGGATGGAAGGAGGCATGAGTTGAGACAAAAAGGAGCTCGAACGACCCGACAGAGAAAGATTTCTCAAGCCATCAATCCAGTCATAACCTAAGAAAGAGACATTATTCAAGAATAAATTTATATTTGGAGACAAAGAAAAAGTGGGAATACCCGAACAGGAAGGATCCTTTGTGAGGAAGTCTGGTGCACGGGCCAGTACATCTGCAAGAACTACAGCCCTCCCTTCGTTTTCAAAGTTGAGGTCAACACCCACCTGAGCAGGAACCAGATCATCCACAGAGAAAGGAGCTGGTCCTTGAGACGCAACATTCACGGGCAAATCCATACTCGAACAAGGAGGATCCTTAGATGCCTGTTCAATTGTAGAAGGTACTGCGACCCTCCCGTCAATTTCAGGATTAATTTCTACACCCGCCAAGTCAATGTCCTGATCATCCACCATAATAGGACCAAAACCGTGTGATGCCCCGATCTTCACCGACTGATCCCCACCTGACGCCACAACACCATTCTTCCTGAGACCAAAATGGGAATGTTTTGGTAATTTACAGTCCGAGGCCGGATGCCCATAAGCGTGGCAGCGCCTACACCGAAAAGGAATGTTCTCAAAATCCAAAATTTGAGGGATGATCACGGCCCCTAATCCAGATTAATGGATTCAGCTAAACCTTCCCTTAAATTGATATTCACCAAGATGCGTGCAATCTTCTTCTCATGGGTATCCAAGAAAGATAAATCGGCCTCCAAGAAAGTACCCAGGATGTTGCCAATCCTCCTAAAGTGATAAATATCCCAAAAGTGTAGAGGGAGCCCTAGCATTCTAACCCAAATAGGGATCTCATCAATCCTTTCTTTACTGGCATCGAACAACGGATTCCAAGATTTCAGAAGGACAGGGGAGTTATTAATATGCCAACTTTGGCTCTGAATCCAGATGAGATCCACCTCCTTTTCCAGGTTGACTGCAAACCATCCCCTGTTCAGCACCTCCACTACTGGAATATAACCTAACTTTTCCCCCCAGGAAACCCTAGCCCAATCCTGCACCGTCTGCTTAGCAAAATTCCGTCCCATAACACGACCCACCAGCGTACATTTCGCCATCTGTAAGACACTGTCCCACGCTAAGTCTTCCCCTACAACATAATTCCGAAGCTTTTTCTTTTTAATCCAGTTTCTTCGTCGACGTTTAGATGGGCCACCTTCACCGACTTTCCGTCCAGCTGAATCCGCCAAAACTCCACGATTTTCAACTGGAAGACCCCCACGAGGAGATCCAAACCCTCGATGCTCTGCTAAACCCAAAGAAGGCCTCCAATCTTCCACTGGCAGGGAACCTCCACGACCATCACCCGTCTGAGGCAGACCAGCCCAACCAAACGAGCCCACTTGAACAAAACCCTCTAAGTGACCAAAACCCTCCTGTAGAATCGGAGACCCACCATAACAAGGAGGCACATCAAGTTCCCTCCCTCTCGGTCTATCCAGCATACCATCAAAAGGATAAGGCAGAAAATCCGCCAAAGAACCAACAGGAACCGGCGAGTTAAGGAAAATCGATGGCGAGAAATCCTCCACCAAGGGAGACGACCCCAAATTAGAGACAAGGTCTGCCGGTCCCAGCTTAGGGAGGTCCACCTACTGCAGCAGCCCTCCACCTGGCACCCCCCAGATGTCAGTGCTTTCCAGCCTGTCACTGGAATAATCCACCGCTTCAAGATCCTCCATTAAAGCCAGAGAAGATAACCGTTAGCAGTCTCAATTCTTTCAAAACCTCAAACTGCAGCAAACCCTAATCCTGCCCCCAGCTCAAACAACCAAGCCGTGAACAATACACTTTCAAACAAAAACTAATTAGCTGCCAGAACGGTCAGGCCCCTAATCAAAGCTAGAGGACCTGAACTACGTACATCCATCTGACAAATCTACACCCCCATAAGCATATATATGTTATATATCTCATTGATGATTATTAATGTCTACTAAGACCAACTTTGGTTTATCATATTTAAGAAGAGAGAAGGGAATTGGTTGATTTGCTTTAAAATTGTATTCTTGTGATCAAAAATCTTGAAGAGAAGTTTTTCTCACTCATTATAGTTTTGGTAAGTCGGAAGGTTAGAAATGTTTTGTATTGTAGCAAATATTATGAAACTAAGATATGATGTGGGTGTAAGCACGACACTCTAAGAGAAAATGATTTTCATCCTCAACGCTTATAAACTCACAAAGATGGCAAATTCTTTCCATCCACGATGTTTTATGGATTGACCAACACGTTGTTTCTCTATGAAGCTCGTGAGAGTTCGTTTTTATCTTAGCTAAATTGATTTTCTTCTTTGAACTACTTAATACCGAAAGATAATTATGATAATATTAGGGTTACTAACCTCCTTATAGTATATTAATTTTCTTTTAAGCTCCAAATCTTTATCGCGCCACATTTTCTCTTTAAACTTAGATGTAATAATATTTTTGGCATTAGTGATATTCTACAAAGTGTCATTTTTGTCATTGCTCTAATGGTTTCACCAAGTCATTGTATCTTTACACTACCTCAGCTTGAGGTGTAAGTAGTGTTGACTTGATTTTAAAGTAATTTTTGGAAGTTTCTAGTCTCCCTTGTTATTTATCTGGTGCTTGTACATCATACACCTAGTTATAGCTATGCTCTAGTGAAAAAAAGACTCACTTATATAAGGAAACTATGATAATGTGTATTGCTTTTAATTTTGATGTTATAAGTTATAAAATACTTATAGATTTGTTTAATCAATCAAATTCAAAACAATATTTTAAATATTATGTTAATTTTAATAAGTTATTTAAAGAGTTTTAAATTCTATTAGAATACCTTAATAGAACAATAATTTATGGAGGGCAATTTGTTTTTGGGTTGTTGGTTTTGAATTTGTATTTATCTTAACTTAATAAAAATGATTGATTTTGAATATATGTTTTAATTTATTATTTAAATATAATTCTCAATTTATATTTATTTTAGTGTTAAATTAGTAATTTTATTATAATTTAAATATATATTTTTATTAATATAATGTTAAGTAATATTTATTTTTATATTAATTCAAAGAGTAGAAAAAAATATAGGAACAAGTTATCCTTCCATGGTAATAAACTTTAAAATGTTTTTTAAACAATGTTAGACGAATGGTACATCCTTTGTGTTTAAAATTTTATAATAAAACAAATATTATTTATTGTAATAAACGTTTTTTGTGATATTGATTTGTTTTGGTCGGTGGATAATACAACTACTTGAAGTAAAGGTGAAGCAATAATATTATGGTGTTTATTTAATTTGGAATACATTATAGTCGACAATATTAAAATATTGATTTTTATCTTCAGAATATTTATAATTGAATGGAAAGAATATTCTTTATAAGTTTAGTCTATCCCTTCTAATATTAAATATTCATAACCTATTAAAATATATTAATTATGATAAAAATATTATTATAATATATTAATTATGATGACATTATCGTTTAAATAATATGTTGATATATTACGTATTCTAACAATAATATTAAATAGAATGAAAAATATATGTAAGAAATAATATAATGGTATACAATTAGATATTATGTTTCAATTTCTTATTTTTGTATTGATATTTTTAAGTACTAGCCACCAAAGATTTATTTTTATTTTTTTCGTAATGGGCCATGCCAGCCCTATACTTGTTGGTCAAAATGTCAACATGGAAAGGTTGGATACAATAAAACAATCTTTTGAATATGATAGAATTGGCATGTGATGTGTTGTTGTTGGATATTTTTTCCAACTTCTAATGTTTTTTTAAGAGTACATTGGTTATTTATTTAGTATTAATATTTTTTTATATAAATATAAATATTTATTTGTATTTTTATTTAATATAATATTTTTTTTAATAATAATGTAGATAAAGTTTAAGGGTTTATATTTCTTTAAATCTGTATAAATTATGGTCAATTTATAAAATATTTGACTAGTTTTTTTAAAAAATATTTTAAGTTTTAAAGATTTTATATAGTTTATATAATAATTTGGCTAAAATGGGCAAATTTTATTTTGGAAATAAAAACATGGAAAAATAGCTTATGGGCTAAACTTGAATATTTTTATAAGTTGTTTATAATAATGATTACTAGTTAGAGTGATATAGGTTTTGAAGGGAAAAAAACACTTTTGCTTCAAGATTAGATATCATTGTCAATAATCAAGTTGAAATTTTGGTGCTTTGGCAAGAGTTTTATTTCTAAACAAACAACTAGGCATCACTAAGATCATGGTGGTTGGGGATTTAATGATAACAATTCACCACATCCACAATTCTTTGCCCCTAGAAGTTCATTTGAGAAGGCTTCAAAGGAAAGTTCAAAAAAAGTAGATAGTTTCTAGCTTGTGGAGTATTATTATGATTTACATGGGATTGATACCTTGGTGGATGGTTTGGGTAATCTAGATTGTAGTCTTCTTTGAATGTTCAACAAAAGAATGGGGGAGTCAACCTTCACCCATATTCCATCATAATTAACTCACCTATAAATCCTTTAATCATGCCACTTATTGATTTGGACAAATGGCGATGTAAATACTATAGGATTGATGAATTGAATTTGGGCCATATTTGTCATGCTTTCCCTCGTAGAATAGGGAGTTTCAATCAAAATTATATATCATATTATCATGTCCAATTATCATCTAAGTAGTCATTTTGGTCCTGCTATAATAGTGCTTTTATGTGCTTTTTTCATGATTATGACACTATAAGAAGAGCATAAAGGCTTAATGCAAAAATCGCTCTTTAAATGGTCAGAGAAAACCAAAAACATAACAACAATTAAATACTTAAGGTCTTAGAAATGTCCCTATTTTTACACACATTTCCACACAACTCACTATTCACACTCCCTCTAACTTCATGCTAGAAATAGGGTTATTACATTGTAAAGACTTTGTCTCCTAAGGTTTTCTCATTATGATGAAATGCAGGTTCATCCTCTCCTTATAAAATTTTGCAAATGAATGTAATTATTACATATCTCCTCATAGATAGTTACCACAAGTTTTTCATATTTTCTCATAGAAGCTAAGCTTCAAATCCCTACCTTATGCCTTATGGTTTACATTGTTATATAGATAAAGTATTATTATGCCTTAACTATATATATAATGTCAATGTAAGTATATGTGTGTGTGTTTGATATTTCAATACACAAAAATGACACAAAGATGGTTATGTTTGACTCCAAAACATAAGTGTTTTCACCAAACAATACCTTAACTGATTATATTTGCATTAATGCATGGAAATACAAATGCTCTATAGTTCCAGCATGTCCATCAGAACCAGAATAATAAGTCATCACAACAATCATGTTAGAAAAATGATACCAACTCCAAGATTGCAACAAAGTGGAAATGTAAGTGCAATGACTCCCACTCCAGGTACATATATTTCTTAGATTAAATATGATAATCAACAAATTAATTACTAAAGAGATATATATTTAGGAACAAATTAATATCTGCCAAAAAAATTCTAATTTTCATGCTTAGAAATGTCACATAGGGATGCATCCCATGATAGACTATGCCATACTTTGATACCCTGAAAATATAGAGTTAAAAATTCTTCGATATGGTTTTGTTGCCTTGATAAGCATACAAAGACCGAACTCACAAATTTCAAAGTAATTGCGTCACATAAACGATTGTCCTAGACATTCAAGGTATTCAACTTTATATTCCCAAGCTTGAAAGGAATTGACCTAGTGAGAAGATTGTCCAAGAGGTCTAAATAATCAAGCACTAGAAAAGTACCAAGATTTTTAGTTATTGAACCTGAGATTTGATTTTTTGAAAGATTTATCTCCCCAATATGCTTTCAAGAGTTGATTTCAACACTAAGCTCTCCACCTAGCTGGTTATTGCTAAGGTCCAGCTTTCCGAGTTGTTGCAGCTTCCCCAAGCAACAAAAAAAACTAAAAGGTTTATGTAAAAGTTTACATATGTAGTGTAAAAATAATTACCATGTAAAAAAGGTGGTGTAAAAATAATTACAGTACATAAAAATTTGCAAGAAAATAAACTACTCTACATATTCATGTAATTGCTTGAGCTTGTGATTTTCTTAGACATCATTTTACTACTATAGAAAAGAACTCACCTACATTAGTTACTATATCATATCTGTGACTCATTGTAGGAGAAATCCAAAACCAGGGTTTCCTTTGGTCGATTTTCATGTCAGTCTACTGGTTGTCTAAATAAACACCTAGAAAAATCACGATCCAATGAACGTTTTAGTGACAAAAGAAAGTATGACATGAAATGGAAAATTGTCATGGGATTTTATTAGTAGCAGTAACATGGGGAGTGAGCTAAACTCTAGACCATTTGCACCTTTGCCAGTGAAATTTGTTGAAATTCGAGGAGGGAATTTTTGCTGAAATTACAATTTTGGTCACTGAAATTGCAATTTTGTTTGAAAAAAATGGATTCAGCACCCTCAATAACCCTTGGAGCACCCTTATTATGCAATTTCAACAATTATTGTCGGATTTTGGTCAGAAATTGCACCGAAAAAATGGTGCAAAATCCATCCTCTCTTCTTCTCATGGGCTTTCTAAACCCTCGCCGGTTGGCCTTTTTATCTCCATTCACATGAATGTTTTCCTCTCAAGCAAAGGTATTGTGGCAGGGATAGCGAGGTGAGCATACCTCTGTTTTAAAGTATTATTGCATGGTTTGTTTGAATTGCAGTCTATAGAAAAAGGACTCCAAATAGTTATTGAGCATCACTATCTCAATCTCACAGTGGAATGAAATTCCAACTTCATCATCATTGTGCTCAAACGCCTCCTCAATGAGACCCCAACCACCATAGTCATAAAAAAATAACGCCCTACACCTGCCATACAATCAACAAGCTCTCTTCTACCTAAACTAGAAACAATCCACCATCCCACAATCATAGGAAAAAAAACAAGCTCGCTGACAAGTCTTAAAGTTTTGTCACATAGGGTTTGAAGCAACATATAGTAGCGGAGGTATCAAGGGCAAAGGCATTGAGCACACTGCCACCGTTAGTCAATAAGCAAGCACACTTCCACAAGCATTCAACATATGGACATGCACAGTGCCACCAACAAAGGGCCCCGACACATGTTTAACATGCACGCTACAAGTCTAGCTAAGTGTTAAAGTTGAAATAGGGTTGAAAAGATTACAAAACCTGACAGGAATTGAAGCAGCAAGATGGTAGAGATATTTTTAGCAAAAGGAAAACCCCTTTTCTCCATAAAATAGAAATGACGAGTGAGAATTGTAATATAATAACACAGAGTGACTATCGACTTCAAACCTTAAGAACAACTATGACTTTAGTTGGTCACCACCTCTTGGGAACATACTTCAATGGACTGTCATGCATGTCCTCTGCATAGGACCTAGCGTCAGCTCACTGCCACGTCCTGAGCACCAAAAAATAAGGACTATGTCATTCTCTGCAAACCAATCACATTCATGCTAAATGTTAATTTTCAGAAATTTTAAATAAAAAACAAAATGAAATTGTTAATGATAAAATAATAATAATAATAATTTGAACTCAAGTATCCAATTCATCCACTGAACCGATTACTATATGTAAAGGACACAACAAAAACATGATAAAGGAATAAACATGGTCTACTAGTAATGTAACTATTTGATACATTGCATTTGATATCAATGTAGATGTTTTTTATTATTATTATTTCAGCATTTTAAATCATAATCATTAACAAATAGTGAAAAGCCCCATAAATACTTTCAATATAAATACTACACGAGATAGAACCTTCACAATTGTTTCCCAATCTTCACTATTTTTAATGGCATCCTCACATGTTGCAAGGAAGCATTTTACATCACGCTCAACAACTGAGCAGGTGTCTACAACGTTCATTTTATTTGGAAGTTCATCTAGGTAGTTATCCATAGCGTGATCTCTGTTCAATTGAGCTTCCAGTTGCACTAATTTAGTTTGAAAATCGCTTAAAGTGGCATTTTCGTTTGCTTGTGTTTGTCTCAGCTTCGCTGGTGTGGGAAGCTTATCTAATCTTAGAACATAAAATCAAAGTTTAGAAAATACCAAATATGATTAGCTTATACAAGACCTTCTCACGGTTCAATCAAAGGGATTCTTTTACAATACTTATGGTACAAATATAGAGGATAAATCCATGGATGGATACCTAGGCAGTGTGTTCGTGGGTTGTCCCAAAATTATAAAATACCTTCGAAAGTGCTAGCCCAAGCGTCTCTCTTTGTCAAAAAGTCTAATTTCATATTAAAGATCTTCTTAATAGTTGCAGGGATGGACGAGTGCCCAAATTTGGAGGAAGGATATGGCCCTTTTGGTCCATGCACCACTGTAATTCATCAATCTTCGCATTAATTACAACCATTCTATATATGAGAAAAGGAAATATTTCTTCATCAGATAAATTGATCTTAATAATTCAATTGTTTTCAAGGCACCCAAGAAATATGGAAAGCAAAAAATAATTAGTGTACTAGTTCCTTTGTTGATCCAGGGGAAATCATGATCGTCGGCACACAAACGCTCAATCTATCGAATTCGAAGAAATAGGGTTTTGGTCCAACTATATCATCAAGAGAGGGCACATTCTTTGCAGGCGTAGGGACATGATCGTAAAATCCCCCCTGCTCATCATATGTAATAATGAACAATATCTCGTTCCACTGGGGACTCAGTCTCAGGACCTCATACACCTCTTTCAAAAACTTTTGCCCTTCAGCAACATCATGGGAAGGATGGTCATCATTTCCAGGAAAAATCTTGAGATCGTAGTAATGTTGCTCGATCACCACATAATTCGACATCTTCCCGTGCTTTGCATGGGATTTGAACTCCAGATCGTATGGGTGAAACTTGGTGATATACTTGAGGTTTCTGTAGTACAGAGCGTTGGGGAGTATTGATAGCAAATACTGAAATCGAGTCCGGATTCGACTACGAATTCAAAGGTGGTCTTCTGTAGATATCCTTCAATGAAATTCTTGGAATTGTTACTCCTGGCTCCATGGGAAGTCGCAGAATGAACGCAGAGTCTGTTGGGTTGTGTTGAGGCTAGCATAGAAGCAAACCACTTGTCAAAGATTGCAAATTCGCTCACAAGAACCTCATAGACAGGGAGTGCTTCGGGTCTAAATCCATTGATGATGGTGTGAGACATGTTCTTCTGAATACTCTTGGCCTGTTAGGCGAATCCATTCATGGAAGGAGGATCTCCAAAGGTGTTAGTGGAATTTATGAATACTTGCTCTTTGATTGCTCCGTATGAATGACCATGAGCTGGATCGACATATTCTGCTTTGTTTTGGAAAAGCACTTTTGCAGAGTTGGGATATGTTGTAGAGTTTGGGTTCCATTTCTCCTCTTACATGGTTTATCTCTGGATTCAGTTGCTTCATCCACCCAAGCATGTGGTCGATGATCGATTCTCCTAAACGAGGACCATGACTGTTTTTATTGGACCCGATATTGCCATCGTCCATACTCTGCTTTAGTTGTGGGCTATACAAAATCTTAATTCACACACGAAAGTCATATCTAACGACAACCACTAACCAACGTGCGATAGAATAATTATTGTTGCGGCAAGCTCATTACTAGCCATTGGATTTCAGCACCTTGAGATCCAACGATTAACAATCATCATGTGGCAACAATCATTTCTCTGTCACAGGTTGATTAATTTTCTCCCTATATCTAACTAGATGGAGAGCATCTTTATTGTCGTGCATGTCCTCTGTACAGGAGAGCATCTTTATTGTCGTGCATGTCTGTCCTCTACATAGGTCCCTCTACACAGGAATAGGACCTTAACTCGTTGCCACATCCTGGGCACCAAAAAATGAGGATTACGTCATTCTCTCCAAAACCAATCACATTCATGATAAATATGAATTTTCAAAAATTAATTTTTATTTATTTATTAATGTTTAAACTATAGGAAAATAGATCATTTGAACTCAAATATCCACTTAATTGAACATAATAATTGTTTAAGAGTGATGGTTAATATATATATATATATATATATATATGAAGGAAATAGTTTGAATAGTGAATAGGTAAGTTTTATATTTTTTTCATTTAAATTTAAATCCTCAATAAAGCATTGATTCATTATGACAAATTAAAAAAAAATAGACCCTTTTAAGTGGAACTCCAATTTAGATGTGTCTCTTGAAATCTCAACTTTGCTAAAACATAATGTTGGTATTAGCTAAGTATCTACGCCATATTTAAACTTAGATCTTGCTCAAATAATTCCAACCAATAAATTGATTATTAGAATTATATATATTTTTAAATTGTATTAATATAATGTGGTTCATAGCCTTACTGAAAGGGCCAGACATTGCTATCACCCCAGGAATCAAAGAATTAACAGTGTTTGGGGATTCACTACTAGTCATCAGAGAAGCAAGGAAGTTGGTAAAAATTATAAAACTTGCTCCAACAAGATGCATCACATTTTCATGAGCCATATTAATGAATTTAATGTTGTCAATTTTCTTCATATTCTTCGAGAAAACAACCAATTTGCAGATCAAATGGCAAACTTAGGAGTGCAACTTAGTTACGGTTGCATGATTAACAATGGGATCACTTCAAAGCATTGTTGGGTCCCTTAATGAACTAGTGTTGTCTTCCAGCCACTGAAGATCCCTTAGGGCTGACCTTGTTGGGCTTTAGGACAACTACAAGTGTTTTTTGCTATGTTTATCTTTTGTCTTTTCATTCTCGCGGAATTTGTAAAAATCTATAGCCATCTAAGATTTGGAAAGTTTAGAAAAAAAACTTACTTAGAAAGAGAAGAGCAAAATTTTATGGTTTTTGAAATCCAACGATTTCAATCCATAAATTTGTTCTTGTAATTTTTTTTTTAAATTCAATATACATCTACCCATTTTTCTTAAAAAAAAATATAATGTGGTTCAATGTATATTATTTATAGGATAGTTGATAGCATGTAATCGAGAATTGACACGTTAGAAAGCAATAAGGAAAAAGTGTCATTAAATGGCTTTGGTTAAGGATATTGATGTGTAGAGCCCCCAACTGGGTCTCTTTTAACATTTATTTACAATAAGAAAATTCACTATATATATATATATATATATATATATATATATACAGTTTGAAAATCTATAATTCTGTTTTATCTACTTCTAACAATTTACTGTTAACTGTGCAGGTAGCAAGGATGATCGCAGCATATAAACTTTTAAAATTTAATAAATAGAATTTGCCATATAAACTTTTAAAATTTAATAAACAGAATTGGCCATAATACTGCTGGAAAATACCTGTAGGTAGCTAGTAGATCCACCTTTGTTGCTGTCCTTGCTTGCCGTTTTTCCTTGCTTTTCCCTGCAGCCAAAAGTTCTTCCCAAGTTCTGAACTCAACCAGCCCAAACCAGTCTTGCCACCCAGCTCCAAAGGTACCCCTTTGGACCCCCGAGCCCAAACTGAGTACAAGGCCTCAGTTGTTGTATCCCCTCAAAATCTCCAACAAAAAATCCCTTCCTTGCAGCCCTCTTCTCCCAAAACTTCTCCAAAAACTAAGGTAAGAATGATGCCCTTCTCCTCCCTCCTTTCTCCCTTTTATCCCCATGTTTTCCACCCTCCCCCATTACTACCCCTATCTTCATCATAAATTTTATCCAACCCCCTTCCATCTACCATTTAAGTCCTTGAGCCCTCAATTTGGACTTGGATTAATTTGAAATAATTTAAGTTGACTTGGACAAATTTAAATATTAAATTAATATTGCAAGGTGTTGGTTGGGGTCACTTCCCAACCATAACTTTTAATTCAATTGACTTTAATCCTTTTATTTAATATTTATTTATTTCTTTATCCAAATTAATTTTAATTAATCTTAATGATCATTAATGGAAATATTTACCACCTTCACTAGTCAAACCTTAATTATAGTTAAACTTAATTAACATAATTCATAATTATTTAACACTTATAAACAAGTTAATATTAGCCTTAGTAGGACTAACTAATCGACATTCACACTCAATTGACATTTATTTTTCAAGTTAATAATAATATTATTAAGAGACCTTAACATTATGAACATTTATTTAAAACTTACAATCAAATTAATAGCAGTCTTATCAACACTAATTAACCCTAATCATCATTATTAACTTTAATCGACATCATTTACATTGATCAACAATAGTTAATTACTAATGATAGTAATTAATATTAAGCGACACTAATTGACATTATTACTCAACAACATTTCATGTAATTCATAATATGTAGGCAAGTTATGTAAGCGTAGCTACTGCTTACATTCCTCACGTAAGTACACTAAAAGTAATAATTCACATACATCAATCATAATCAAGGAACTTATTATTTACCGACACATGTTTTAGCATAGTTTAGAAGGTATGATCTATTAGCTTACCGAAATCCATGTTACGACAATTCATACATCACTGATTTACGACACATACTAATCAAGGGTTTTACACACCTACAGTTAGATCTTGTTTTCATCCCTACTTCACGCTACATCTATCTACCTACATCATTACTAACTTCCACATCCTATCCTGTCCTCTGCTGGACTACCCTGGAATGTCAAGCCATGACCGTTTCCAGCTAGAACCCGTAAGCGGAAGTGTCCACCACATCGACCAAGCTTCCCCAGCAGGCAACCACCAGTCATCATCACACACCTTGGGGAGCGCGCCGTAGCACAGCCCTCCCATGACTCTGGGTTTTGGGGATAAACGGTGGGTAAATCCTCCACCCCCCTAATGGAACAAGGGACTATGTCTACTCGACATAACAACAACGTTGCACTTGTACTCGGTCTGTCATCATATAACCGATCTGGGCGGTTGAGTTTCCTGGAACTCTACTGCACCCATGTCATAACATACATCATAAGAAACAGCATAATAACCATACGAAAGTAAATAATGCATCATTCGCATACCATTTTATCTTTAGAAGTCCATGTCCTCGAGGACCTCCCACCTCGTAGGATCCAGTTATCACTTAGCTGTTTCAACCTGTAAGTTAGTCCTCGACATACAATATAGGATATCGTGCATAATCCTTGATATGTACACATATATCTCATCATAACATGACAATAATAAACTCATTCATTCGCCATGCACCTGGCATAACATTCATTATTTCAAAATATATCTGTAACGGTATCCACGTACCCATCATTCAGTAATTTCCATATATTTGACATAATTAACACATGATACATATCTAAACATGACTACCGACCATAATACTATCATCACACACACACACATATATATATCGGCAAAATAATAGAACCATATGTCCACAGTGTCGTCAAACCGACGAGGTCTCACAATCAAACAAATACATCATATAATAGTAGTTCAGGTAGAAATGTCAAAACGGGGTGTTACATGATGGTGTTCATAAAGATTGTTATGATATGGGTAATTTGTTTCTTGGGTTAACGATAATCAGACCTGCCTGATGGAACAGCAAGGTTGTCTTACTTTATCCCATTATGATCTCTCATGTTGATGCTCCTTGTCTTACACAACCTGTTACTTTGCCTGAATTGAAAGTGCATTACACTCTTTCAAAAAAGATAGGAGCCCAGGCCCTGATGGTTGGCCTGTTGAATTTTATATTCACTTCTTTGACTTGTTGGGTGATGAATTACGGTCTGCAGTGGATTATGCTAGGGTTTTGGGCTATATTCCTCCCTCCCTAAACTCCACTTTCCTTGCTTTAATCCCTAAAAAGGAAAAGCCTTTAACCTTCGCAGATTTTGGGCCAATTTCCCTATGCAATCTGTTATATAAGATGATATCGAAGGTTATTGCTATGAGATTTAAGCCTTTCTTGGACTCTCATATTTCCAAAGAACAATATGGTTTTCTGAAAAATTGCCAGATTGTTGAACCTATCGGTATTGTACAGGAGACTCTCCACACTATGAAAACCAAGAATTCCTGTGCTCTCATCCTCAAATTGGACTTGGTGAAGGCATTTGATCGTGTTAACTGGTCCTTTATTCGACTCATTCTTATTCAGATTGGGGTATCTCTTCTGGCTGTGAACTGGATTATGGGATGCCTTACCTAAGCAAACTTTGTTGTTCTTGTCAATGGTACTCCCTCGAAGTTCTTTGCTGCCTCACGTGGCATCAAACAGGGATGCCCCCTATCTCCCTTGCTCTTAATTCTTGTTATTGAAGGGCTTAGCCTCTTGATTGCTGATGCAAGGGATCATGGCCTCATTAAAGGTATTAAGATCACTTCCACTCTTGCACTTACACATCTCCTCTTTGTAGATGATGTGATTTTGCTGGGCTCTGGCACCTTATCAGAGTGGATGAATTTCGATGTTATCTTAAGAACCTTTTGCAAGGCATCTCGGATGAGCATTAGTGTAGACAAATCATGTATTCTCTACAATAATGTGGATGTTGATATCTGCATTGACATTGCTCGTGCTCTGCCCTATAACATGGAGCCTATCACCACGGGTTTTAAGTATCTTGGCTATTATCTCAAGCCCTTGGGGTATAAGGTCAGTGACTGGAATTGGCTGATTTAGAAATTCAAAAACAGAATTTTTCATTGGGCACACAAGCTTCTCTCTCTCGGTGGCCGTTTGATTCTTGTACAAGTGGTGCTGTCTAGTATCCCTATTTATTGGTTGGGCCTTGCTCCCATACCTGTATCTATATTGAACAAACTCAGAAGTTTAACATTTGCTTTTTTATGGGGCTCCGCTGGCAACAGGCACAGGTATCATCTGTCAAATTGGAAGGATCTCTCATGGCCGAAAGAAAATGGGGGATGGGGCATTAAGAATTTGCACTGGTTCAACATTGCACTTAGATTAAAAAATCCATGGTTGGTTCTTCAGAATGATGGACTTTGGCATCAAGTTATTATCAATAAATATTTGAATAAACTCTCGGTTGTGACTTGGCTCAGAGGTAAGAATTTTTGTTTTCAAGGCGTGTCTGTTATTTGGAAAGAGTTCCTGCTAACCCTCCCTTGGCTTGGTAGAAGCCTAGCTTGGCAAGTGGGCAATGGCAATAATGTTGTTCTCAGCATTGATCCAATTATCGGTATTCCTGACTCGCTCACTTTGCCTGCTGGCTTTCACGAGTACTTAGAAGACCTGGATATTGCCACTCTCTCTCAGGCTCGAAATACCCTTCCAGGATTACACAAGTACTGGTATTTAGCAGAGGATCTCTATGTTGTTGGGGACTAGAAACTGGCTTGGGATACACTCACGAGAAGTTTGGAAATTGGAGGTATTCGCCTCAACTCACAGTTTGATACTCTGATTTGGGCATATAATAAGTTTGATGGCTCTGTCTCAGCAAAAATGGTTTATGACAACATTAGCCACTCATATTCTCCCCGGGATGGTAGCAGACTACTTGCACATATTTGGACTGGATATCTTCCCTAGAAAATCAACTTTTTTATATGGCTAGCTTTGATGAACAAGCTACTTACTTGGGACAATCTCCAGAAGAGAGACTGGACTGGGCCTGGTATCTGTGCACTTTGCATTAGGGATGAGGATAGTGTTCAGCATCTATTTTTTCATTGCACGATTTGGAAGAATGTCATCTCTATCCTGAAGGAACAACGCCATATCACTCCTACCTTCTAGTCTGATGACCTCTGCTCGTTTCCGGAAAAGTGGACTGATAGCTTCTCTAAGCATTCAGCTTACTGCTATCTTCCTTTTTTTGCCATGTGGACTATTTGGAAAGCTAGAAACATCTTCATCTTTGAAGGCAAAAAAGTGCCTGTCTTTAGCTTGATACACTAGATTGCTTTCTCCTCATAGATGTACTGTCCTTCTGAAATAAAGGTAAAGAAAACAAGAACCTTGGGCCCAGGTCCTGTTCTTGTCTACCCCTGTGGATTTTTTGATGGGGCATCTGCAAAGAATGTTGGAGGGGTTGGCTTTTGTTTATATTGAACGAGTCACATTCCTTTGAGTTTGCAGTGGGGGCGGGTTCATGTACCAATACTAAAGTAGAATTGATTGGGCTTTGGGCCCTTCTGCATACAACCCAAATGATGGGGATACCCACGCTCAATATACTCGGTGACTCTTTCGTCATTATAAATTGGGCAAAGGGTACAACCTCCCTTTCACCACCTGAACTCCATTACTGGAGTAGGGACACTAGAAAGCTCTGCTCTTGCTTTCTAGAGTTGTCTTTCTGCCATATCTATCGTGAATACAATCAGCATGCAGACTGTCCTTCTAAAAAATCTCTTTCTTTGGCTCCGGGATCAGGTAGTTACTCTGAATTTATTGAAGGTCATTTGGCCTCTCATGATAGTTTCATGCTCTTTTGAGCCCGGTGCTGGAGCATGTACTCCATTTTTTATTGCACCCTTTTTATTTGTATTGGAGCGGACTCTTTTAGACTGCAGTTCTGCACTCTTTTGTTCACGATAGATATGGGCTTGAGGGACAGTTTTTACTGATGGGAATCTGTATTGCTAGTTATGTATTGTCCCCCATTCTGCTCCGTTGGGTTGTGACTCCTTCTTGTTGCAACAACAGTATACTACTTTTTGATCCACATGCATGATTGTAACCCATTTATTGGGTCGACATTTCAGATGCCCTTTGATTCAGCAATGAATATCAAGGACAGGGTTTTTTCCTCTGAAAAAAAAGGAAGTGATATTGTTGATTTAATAGGGAATAATATAATATAATATATATTTTTATATTTTTTTATGATAATTATTGATGATGAAATTGATATTAAAGATATATAATATATGGATATTTTATCTATTAATTATGACGTCGAGAATGACGATATTTTATTTTGTTAAAAATTATATTAGATTTATATTTAATTTAAAATTTATTAAATTATTTGTTTTTAAATATATGATATTTTGTTAAGTGGGTTTAGTTTGAGTGGTTGTGGGATGAAGTGTTATCTTTCTTATTTAATTTATATTTTTGTAAGTGATATGTTGAGCTTATAATGAGTAAATTGTTGTAATTGCTTTGAGCTACATTGTTAATAGGCCTTTTATCTTGAAGAATCTAGAGTTTACCCTCAAAACCATCCTTAAAATTCAGAAGTGCTTCTTTGGATTAGCCTTCCGGACATTACTTGTTCCTTCTGTATTATGGCGATTTTGGATGATGGTTTTGATCTCTCTTTTCATAAACTGTTGGAGACTTTTTTTTATGTTGACACTTTGATATGTGACTTTTGAGGCTATATGAGGATGTGCTTATGTTGTTGTGTCTTGCCACGTGCATAGATTTCTCTATTGATGTAAACAAGTTACCTTTGATTCTATTGAGTAACAAGGAACTGATATTTTCTTCTGGAAAAAACCATCCTCAAAATAAAAGAAATTGTTTGAGGATTTGCAAAATATTTACTTTGAAAAAGACGTGTTATAAAAAAATCATATTTCTTAATAAAAAACTATATCATATTATGAGTGTCCAAATAAAATAAAAACCTTTAAAAAAAATTTAAATATATCAAAATATGCAAATAAAAATGACGACTAGCTCTGTCTTATTTATTCTTTAATCTATGTACCTTATGATAATCATTGTACTCTCTTTGAAAGAACATCCATTTTTCCATTAACTTTTTGTCATAGTCTCAAAGAGTTTGCCACATCTTTTAACTAAGTTTGAAAGTGAAGTTGTTTAATATATCGTTTAACTAGGTTTCAAACTGAAGTTGTTTAAGAGAAATATACTTTTTATCGCATTTAAACATGTTTGCTCTTTGCACAAATTAACACAAAAATTATAACTATTTCTTTGGCATAGTTATCCTTGGTCTTAAACTTACTATGCGTTTAAACAAATCACAAATTGCATCTTGCATTGATGAACCTTATATAATCTTAAAAAACTAAATCTGTGTCTAGCATTTCCTTATTATTCATATGAATCAAAGGAAACTTTTGAGCATCGGCAAAAAAATTTACATAATAACATACCTCTCACTTCATAGTCTTGTACACAGTCAATCCATAATTAGACTCCCAGAGGATATCAACAAGGAAGAGATCGAATGTAAAGGTAACAAGCTGAAACATGTATACAATCATTCTCCAAAACCAAAGAAGATATATTCGCTAGAGAGAAGACATAAAAGTATCTTCCAGTCTCCCTCCCGAATTAGCTCAGCAATCAACATTCAATCCCAAACAGACCAACAAAACTAACATGCACTCAGCTGGGATGAGGATAAGCTCAAGAATGGTAATACCATCACACAACCATCAACGATGATTTCTCAGTAAATACAGTCCCATGATAAATAGAAATATTCATGCTCAAAAGAGCTGAGTTGAGCCATGCCAATGGCATGCTCCCTCTATAAATTCCATGAAATATAATAGCCTAGATGGTATATGGAGTGCCTCCTTAGAGAGACGGTCCGCCTGGACATTGAATTCTCTGAAGACATGAGCTGGTTCGAGATGGATAAAGTAAGATCGGAGATTCATGATCTCAATACGCCAACTAGCTAGTTCCAGTGTTTCCAATGTAGCCTTTCCATTGAACCAATTAATAATTGCCGAAGAGTCCCCTCTGATATGCAAGTAAGGGAGCCCAATGTGCTTGGAAAAGATAAGAAGCACCCACAGTGCAAGCAATTATGACCGTATGTTTGTGCTCTGAACACAACCAAGTTTTAGGAGGAAATAGTGATCCATGCTTAAAATAATGTGTACTCCCACACCACCCATACAAGAGGCTAAGGCTCCATCAAAAAAACCCACAAGGTAGTCAAATACCGAAGACAAGCCTGCTAAATTTCTGTAAGTCTTGGTGGAAACCTTCACTTTGTGTTTAGAAAGTTGATCCATAATAAAATGTATGGTGAGATTCGGTGAAGGACATAAATCTTCAAATAGTACTCTGTTACGCATAAGCCAGAGCTGCCAGGTCATGAGGAGGGGAAGATACCTCATCTCTCTTTCATTTGCAGTCCACTTAACAATATTAATTAAATATGTTGGTTCGTTCCAATTGATAACTCGATGGAGGACAGTACCGAGACCATTGATGACCTCCCTCGTAAATCTACATTCAACAAAAAGGTGATTTACTAATTCAACATCTCATCTACATAAACAACAACAACTTGGGCCTGTCCAACCCTTTTTGAGCAGATTATCCCAGGTATTCATTCGGTTGGACAAGCAAAGCCAAACAAAACATATGACTTTTAGTGGCAAGTTAAATTTCCATATGGTAACCAAGATCTTTTCAGGTGAATCCTGGCAGTGACTAGAAGCAATACAGTCATAAGCTAATTGTGCGGTCACTTGACCCAAATGTCTGTTATACATCCAAACCAAGGAGTCTTGTTTATCACTCAGTCGAATACAACCATATGAGAGCCCCCCGATATAGTTATTCCACAGAACCTTCCACTCACCATCCAGGTCAAGTTCCTCTACAGAGAGCCAGTACTATTGGGAAATATAATTAGTACCGTTGTAATGAGCATCAGGAAGTGAGGAAATACCATAATCCTCTAGATAATCTCTAAGATCCTCGGGCAGAATAAAAGCACAGTTGGAGCCAACAATCGAATCCACCCTGATTTTTATGTCTTTTCCATCCCCCACCCTCCATCCCAGGCATCTTGTAAGCCATGACAGAGTTCTAATAAAACCATTCCAAATATATGACGTTCCCTTAAGAGAGAATGTACGAGCATGTATCCATTCAACAACAATCCCATTTTTTAAATCTTTAAATGTGATGATAGCTGACCAAATACCATTACCTTGCAGTACCATCCAAAAGCATTTGAGTCTGAGAGCCATACTAAATCACTCCAAGTTCAAAATATCCCATCCACCCAATAGCTAGTTCTTCCATCTTGCCATTCTTTGTTTGAGTATCTTCCTAAATGGAGAAGATATGGATCTTATTTATGAGAAGCATAGAAAGGTAAAAGTATTTTTTATAAAACAATTATAATTTCTTGCTAACCAAATCCCAAAGAATTGTGTACAACAAAGTTTATATGGTTTCACTTCTCTTTTGCTTATTTATTATCAATTTTTAATTTATTTTTAATTATAT
>LPNX011006211.1:46033-65208 GCA_001517045.1 Pseudotsuga menziesii
AAAATATATTTTTATTTTGAATGTAGCAACAAAATATGATATTTGGAAATTCAAAATACTAATTAGCCATAATCAACCAAAAGCTGTTGCAAGCTCTTCCTAGTCCTCAATTTTATAGAACATGTGCCTAAACGAGACAACCCAAAGTGGCACCCATCAAACCCACTCATTGAACCATACGCAATAAATTAGGGAAACCAAGGTACCCATTGATATTCCCAAGTTCAAGGGAAACCCTAGAGAAGACAAAACCACCACATCATGTCCTTTCATCTATGGTTCTCGTAAAACAACATCATTGAAGATACTATCTGATTGCATCTCTTTCAGTGCACCTAGACTAGACTAGCTGCCAATTGGTATGTTAGAAAAAAGAATGCCACATACACCACCTTTGAGGGCATCGTAAAATCCTTCTTATCCTTTTCCCAATTGCTTGTTCGACATGATACTGGGTTGTAATCCTTCATAGTACAACAACTAGAGCCATATCTCTAGAAACCCATAAATAAACTTCTAGACAAAAATCTATGTTGTATTCACTTCCAAAATAAGTTGTTAAAGGAAATGATACAAATCAAACCAAATTCTTCTACTACTAGAAGCAAATTTGAAATCTCTCTTAACACTATAACCCCAACCCATGGTACATCATCAATAATTGTCCAAATTAAAATACAAAAAAAAGAAGAAGCTATAATTATTCAATAACATCAACCATAAAAATATCTGATAGATACCTAAAAGTGAATCTTTAAACAAATATTTGTTACTATATCATCTCAATATACCTACCAACCATCTAATTCTTTTTTTTTAATATACATATCCCAATCCATAAAATTAAATGTGTGTATATATATACAGGGAAGAAGGTTTGAAATTCAATGAAAATCAACATTTCAATATACTTCCTCTCTCTCTCTCTCTCTCTCTCACACACACACACACACACACACACACACACACACACACACATACTCCATTCAGTATTGGGATTATATAGATGTGTGTGTGTGTGTGTATTTATTTTCTTTTTAATACTCCATTCACTATTAGGATTATAGATGGGATTATAGAGTTAATGGAGAGTATATAATCCCAGCACTCTATAATCCCATCTATTTATTTTTTGCTTCTTTGTTCATTAAAGATATTATTTGAACAATTTCAACCTTCTCGTAGTACCTAGTTCACACTGATCATATCTAGTACTATATTGTTGTTAGAGATACAAACTTAAAATCAAAATACATTTAAACTACATTAATCAAGATGTTGATCATGCCATTGCCACTGAGAGACTCTTCCATGGATTGGTCCTCTTTTCCTTTCTATTGTTCATCTTGTTCTTTATGGGCCATTATGTTTGTTGCACGACGGCTTCATCAACAAATTCCTCCTTTATTAAAGATACATAGATGCTAGGGAGAACAATAATGAATTGTGTCCCTCTAGCAAACTCTAGAATAATAATGAAATGCATTTCTCAGTATGTATCTTGTCTATCTTTATTTAACTTCAAGTCTTACACTTCATTTTCTAAAATAAATTGTTTGTTTTTCAACATCTCTAATTGTGCACTCTGTAATTCCATAGACCGCCTTAAGCTCTCTAGTTGACAGGTTTAGTTAAGGATTTTTCAATATCATGGAGATTATCTTGTGTCATCTTAGATTGCGCAGCTGTGGTAATAAGGCAGGGTGAGCAATGTGCATTATTAATAAGAAACAAAATAGGGAAAATTGCCACTACAAGTCCAACAATTAAACTCATAATCAACCATTTAGAGCAACCTCGAGTCACAATATCAAGCACTCAACAACACTATATGGTTTCAAATGTGGTTTGAATTCGAACTGTAAAATGGCCCATGAGGAAGGCTTAACCTAGATTGTAATAGTTGAGGATTCCTAGCTAGTTGTATATGTGTCAAATTGTCTCAATATCCACATCTTTGCGAAGCCAAACTTCCATGCTTAGGTCCAAACAATTATGAATAGGAATGATTCCACCTTCTCGTAGAGGTCCTTTAATCTCCATGTTTAAATGCATATGTTCCCTAGTTTCCTTGTGTGAGTGGAATTGAAATCCCACACAAGGTGAATTGAAGGTTAGGCCTCCATTGTGTCCTTTCCACCCATAACTATCTCTAAGTTGGATTTAAGATCCATGCAACTTAAATGTGAGGGTAATACCATGGCTACAAGAGATGTAATTCATTAAGTGATAAAATATAGCTTGGGATCACACCATTTTCCTCCGCACTACAAGGAAAAGTCCCTTTAGCAGATGTTATAGTGGATGCTCCTCTAAAAAGATCCCAAATATTTGTTTATAACGAAGGTCACTAGCGGAGGCGAGTGGGCGGAGGTTTTTTTTGCAGTGTGGTTATATATTTCAAACGCACAGGTGTGTATACAACCCAAACACATTGGTGCATATGCAACCCAAATGCAGTGGTGCTGGCAATAAATCATGTAGCATTACGACCAAAAACACCTTCAAACAAAAAAAACTAAAATTTTACGATCAGTGTGTTTATATTACTAAGGCGCATCGGGGTTCCATGAACTTGAAAGCACCAAATTATGGTAAACAGATAATGGAGAACACCGGATTACTATAAAAAAAAATCCTCATTGGTGCGATATGTCTAATTTATCGCACCAGGGCGCTAAAGACAACACTACAACGCGTTATATTTAAAACTTTCCAAAAGAAAAAGAAAAAAAACACGATTCTATTTTGTTAAAACATTACAAATTAAAAAACATGACTGTTTTTTTATTTCAAATTTCTATTTGTGATGCATTTGATATTATCAATGGCCCCAGTGCGTCATGGAATCGGGTGCACTGTATTAGGGTTAAAAATTTCCAAATTAAAAAAGAAAACCATGATTTTTTTTTCAAATTTCTATATGTGGTGTGTTTTGTATTATCCATCACACCAGTGTGCCATTGAATATGACACACCGCATTAGGGTTAAAACTTTCCAAACAATTAAAAAAAACATGTCTATGTTTTTTATTTCAAATTTATAGCAATGATGTGTTTATATTATCAATAACACCATGGAGTCTTTGAATCGGGCACACTTGCATAAGGTTTAATAATTACTAGACACAAAAAATCATTTTTACCATTCTATAGTGCTTCTGATCCTAAGAACACCGGTGTCGTACATCATATACTTAAATTCCCTAACATCTATGTTCCACGTGGGGTATTGCTCGCTCCAATTGGTTGTTGGCTGGAGTTTGGATTTTGCCAAACAATCGAGAAATTTTCAAATTTTACAAATATCGCCATGATGCCTCCCCGACGCACAAGTGACGAGGTAAATTGATTGTTACTTCACTCTTTAATTTTTTAGTTGATTAAATTTGAGAATTCATCTTTATTTTTCCCAAAATTCAAAAATTTGTAAAAAACTATCTACAATGCATTCGAGCTATTTTGCTCACACTGCAATATCGTGCACTCTATGAATTTAGAAAATGCATGGGTCGCAGTGTGTTTACTACATAGGTGCACCATATTTTTTAGCTCACAAATTAACATAATTTAAAAAAAACTACAAATGTAATTGCAATGCGTAATATAAATATATCTGCATTGCTTATTAGCCCCAAGAGTTAGCTCAATCGGCCGAGTACTCGTAGTTAGGCCTCCCAGCATGTGAGGTCGCGGGATCCATTCTCATCGACTCTCTTGGGGTTAGCAACGCAGCGGCCGCGGGTGTGAGGCCCCTTCGGGTGGGTCCACCAGAAATTATTTCGTGGATGTAGCGGTCGGCCAAGCCGATTAGTGAACCACATGGAAAAAAATATATCTGCATCGCCTGTTAGTGTGTTGATGTGTTCTAAGCACACTAGATAAATCAACATAATTTATTAAAAAATTATAACATTAAGTGGTGAAGTTAATTCAATCAACCGTATCATTGTCATGATGCGTTGGCATGTTCATAGCGCACAACTAAACTTAAAAAATAACAATAAAAACAATTGTTTCACGGTGCACTTAGTTACACGATACACACTGCATATCTGATGTGCTTTTGTGTAATGAACACATCATCAAATTGTAAAAAACTCACAATTTGATGTCGCATTATGAACGTTTGTGCACTGTCAACAGATGCATTAATGTGCATGAAGCACATTGTCTACCCCATTTTAAAATTATAAAATACATAAATAGACACTCATACAATGGTGCGCCGAGGTATCCATAACGCACTGCTGCGTCTCATTGATGATGCACCACATGTTATTTATATATTTAAAATATAACAAGATCTTACTGGTGCATTTTTTTATAGTACTGCACCGTTAGCAATGCACTTGTGGTTCAAGTGCAATGGATGCAATACATTTCTATAATTTGGACACATCGCTTGTAAAAAAAATTTAAGCATAAACATTATTTTTTAATGTTTGTAAATATAATTCTCATTTAATGTTTTTACATGTATATTTATCAAAATGATTGATGTTATATGTGGAACATAGACATCAATGTCAAGAGGTAGATCAACAATAGAAGGCATATGTTGACCAATACAACTTCATGCGAGAGTGGGAAGAAAGAGAATGAGAGAGGAATTTGTACCCTTGTTGTATTACTCATCATAACTGAGGCCTCTTAATGGCTGTGGACCTCCTGATGGAAAAATTCAGGAGGTTGACAACCTTCAAGGGGAACTTGGCATTGCTAGTTTATTTTATCTGATGTTGGGATCATCAAAGGCAGGCCTTTCGTGTTGGTCTTGATCTGTGGTTCCATCCCAATAAGGAGGACATATATTTCATCATTGGGTTATCCAAGAGAGGAAGCGATTTTCCCCAGTTCCCTGAGGTCCCAGCTGGTGTTGTAGTAAATATTTTTCTAGCCTACTCATAGAGATATATCAGTGACCATGTCATCGATCCTATTGATTTTCAAGTGTGTGGTGGAAAGCTCCACATTTGTGCTTTTAGTGCAGAGAATGTGAGGTGCAGCTCACTGTTGATGACAACCATCACGCTCCTCACTACTAATTGGAAGATTCATTAGTGCAGGATCCTAGATGCATCGGGTGGTCCACCATTTTTTACAACAATTTTGTTATTCTTTTAATCGATGTCGTGCACACATAGATGGGAGTGTCAACTTCGTTTTTGGTTTAAAGCTTTTTTGACTTTTTTTTAAGAGGTTTTTGGCCATCAGGCCATCATTTGACTGACGCCCTCCTAAGTCGATGACGAAGGTGCATATGTGCATGTGGGGGAAGATGATGTTGAAGAGGGGGTAGCCCAATTTCTTGGATAGGATCATAATAGAGTTGCTCGAGATGGTAAATAGTGAGGATGAGCATTCATTAGATCTGGTTCCATATCTATACACAAGCTTGGATTGGAGAGTGTGTCACAACATCTTCTTCATTCGGGATGTTGTGGCATGCTCTCTAATCGAATCCCATGTATGAATATGGAACCAGGTCTAATGAATGATCTTCTTTAGTGCCTGACATCTCGAGAACCTTTGTTGTGATCCTAGCAAAGAACTCCACATTATGTTTAAATTAATCTAGTTGTATTTTATTCCCTTTATGCTTAATGCAAATGAAATATATTCTAAATTATTTAATGGAAGTGTTTAATTATTGTTGTGTACTATATATTTTGTAGACATCAACATATTTGATGGCGAGGGGCTACCTCTTCCCACTTAGGATGATAAGGATATGTAATAGCCCGAGGTTCCATAGTGGCATAAACTTGGCCTTCGACGTAAGCCTGATGATAGGTATCGACATGATGTGGCAAATAGTTTATCAATATTATTGGTGCAATAAGGGGTTCATCATGTACGGGTGCATGACATTGTACGACATCCTGACCTTGCATAGATATGAGGATGATTCCTCATGATATAAAGAACTTGAAGAAACATATTATCGGTGCATTCATTCGTTTAGATGCTAGGAGGGATGACCATTCCTCAATTGACGAGGATACAAATCCTCCTCCTCCATTAGCTCCTTTTGATTGTGGAGAGGATGTAGCCTCGACATCTCATCCACCACCTCCTCCATTAGCTCCAACATCTCATCCACCTCCTCCTCTTCCATGTTCTCCTCCATCAGCTTCGACATCTCATCAACATCCTCTTCCTCCACCTCCTCCTTGATCAACTCCTTCATCTTGTCGTCTACCCCTGCTTGGGCCACCACATCCATCTCCTTAGCTACTTCTACTCCACTGACCAACCTATCCTCCTCATCATCCTAACCACCCACCAATTCCTTCTTCAATAAACTCTATTGTAGATATGATTCCCAAAGGGGTTACAATTTATCTTGATGGACCTATCTATTCTTCTCTTCGGGTTTGTTTTTTTCTTGGTAGAGGTATTCGTGCCTCTAGATCTGTTGGTAATGGTGTCAATGCCTCTAGCTCTATTGGTGGAGGTGTCGATGCCTCTAGTTTTAGAGGTGGAATGGATATTTTATAGTACTTATTGGACTATATATATATATATATATTTGGCATGTATCATCAGTTTGACACACACACACACACATTGCATTTTTCATGTTGTGTTTTGTTAGATGTTATTATTAAATTTGTGTGTTAGAATATGTTTAAATCTATTAGATGTATATGTTAGATGATGTAAGGTAATGATTATGATGGTACGTTCATGTTTATTCTTATGATGGTATGATAATGTTTATGTTTATGATGGTACAATGATGTTTATGTTTATTAGGTGGTGAAAATGACAAGTATGGTATGTTTATGTGCATGTGGTGAAAATGATGATGATGGTGTGTTTATGCTTATGTTTATGATGGTATGTTGATGTTTACATGTTTATGTTTATTATGGTATGATGATGTTTATGTTTGTTAGGTGGTGAAAATGATGATGATTGTATGTTATATGATGTTAATTGTTTTTAGATGTAATTAGTAGATATTTATCTTAGATTATGTTAGGCGATATTAGATGTGAATGTTCATGTTTGCTTATAGATGTGATTGTTATATGTGTACTATCAAAAACAAATTCCTTCGATTGAATATTGTGTATAAACATCATGCATTTTAAATTGTGAAAAAACATCATGCATCTTTATTTTGAAAAATTGTGAGAGATGTTTATTAAAAAACATCAATAATATCTTCTTCCTTACAGTACATTTACTATATTGTTACAATAACTGTAAACACTTTTGTGAAGTTATATTATAAAATATATTAGGTCAGGAAGATTTCACATGTAATTATATTTTAATTGTATTTCAACTAATTGATTTTAAAAATTATTTTAACAATACAATGCATTTCATTACTCTATAACAAATATTTGTTTATACTAATTTATCGTGAACATAATTTGCATTTAATGCATCTTAATGTTACATGTAATTAAACAAAATCATAGTTACTTATATGAATAATATATGAAATTGAAGTGATGCAACTATTATGCATTTGATCTTGTGAGAATTGTTCCCAAATTGACACATTTATTCATATTGATTTAACCATAAATGGATTGTACACACATACATAAATTCTCAATTCAAGTATGATGTAATACTTATAACATGGCTATCTTTTTAAGGGTATTTCCACATCTTTTACAAGGTGTAATTAACTTCATATTTGGGGGACAATGCTTACAATATATTAATTCAATTTGCCTCGGTATTTACATGTTTATTAACATGATTTAACTAACAAGCTTTAATATCCATAGTATGATAGATCAACATATTAGTGTCTTAGCTTAAAGTATAGTTTAAAAGATTTTTTTTGTCTTAACAATTTCAATTTCAATTTCATACATAATTACTAAACATATGACTAATATAAAGATTTACAAGTAAGTGTTTTCTATTCAATGTTATTGTCATAAATAACAATATATATTTGGTGAGCATACCATTAAACCATTGTTTCTAATGGGTGATGCCATTGCTTCATTGCTTTCATGTAATACATAGTAAGTAATGAATAAACTAACAAAAAGCCATGGTGTATAAAAAGTGAATTAATTAAACCAAAGGAAAGAGCAACAATGGTAAAAGGAAACAATCTCAAGCTAACTTCCATGACAAACTTCCAATAAAAAAGCTCATTTGAAAAATACGAAAAGGAACTCTTATGCTTCAAAGACCACACTAATACAAAATGTAAGTGTCTAAGTATAATAGATTCATGAAATCCACTTTGTTATTCAAATGATAGTAGTCGAAATTACAACAAACAATTAATATGATTAACATCATCAATATTAATTTGCAATCTAATTAGCTAATTTTGATCTAGTTGTAATTATAATCCAATAAATTAAATGATAAAAACCACATCCAACATGTCAACATGTCACTTTGTTTTGATGATGTGTGCCTCTACAAAGAAGATGAAACATTTTTAAACAAATGCATGAGATCTAGTAAGTGGACAATCTTAAGATGCTCTCAATATGGGAGCTCATAAAATATCGATTTCCTTTTCATCTCGATAAGCATTTTCTCAACATAGGTGTCGAAGAATTGAGGATCTTCAAATATAGGTTCTCCATTTGAATCAAACATTCTTGCAATTTCCTTCTCCTTCACTATGGCATATGACCTAAGCTAGTGAGTTGATGTCATTATTTTAGGCCTTTGGGTTCTCTCTAGTTTACCGTTGAAAGTAGATGTTTCTCTTCTATAAGGGTGGTCTTCTAGGAGGAATATGCTTGAGTAGTCATACACTGACTTTTGTAGGTGGATGGACCACCTAGACTTCATAGATAGTCCACAATATTTACACCCATGATACCCTTTTATAACAAGACTTGCGATGTTACGGTATACATAGCACGTTAGTGTCGAAGGTCAATATAGTTGCACATAATTAAAAATGACAAAAAATATTGCTACGAATATGAAAAATCAAACAACATATTTACCAAAGAAAATCGCTAATCTTAGATAATTGTGTGTGGTGTACGCACATATGCCATACCATGTAAAACTATTCTATGTTGGGATGGGTCTTGATACATCATATACATGTATCCCTTCCCATAATTCCTTCAATTCATATATCAATGGTTGTTGGTAAACATCCATATTTTACACTTGTTTTCTACTAGGGATTATAAAAGCCAACATGAGATGTTCATTCTTCACGGACAACCATGAGGGAATATTTTTTATTGATCACTACAATATGCTAAGCTAAATAGTTGGTGTTTTGGAGGGAATATGGGTTGATGCCATCCATGGTTATTCTCAATTGAAGGCTTTGTACTTCATCCTCAAATTTATCAAGCCAAGTATCCTCAATATGCTTCATGGCTATTGAATATGTTGGTATTCACATAACTCCTACCTCACTTCGGTGCGAGGCATGCCATCCCTACAACATAGCTAATTCTTTGAAGTGAAAGAGAGTTTGAATCCTTGGGATTATAGGCATGTGTCTTAATATCTTATGAGGAGTACCATGTGCTTTAGCCTTATTTATTGATTTATGGTACCTATCATGCCCAAATTTTGGACATACCTCTTTGTCTACATATTCACCTCCATATAGGATACACTCATTCGGACACACATGATATTATATTTACTCAACAACCACTATTTTCAACATTTACTTTTCCTCTTTGCAACTATTGGGAAATACATTAACACTCAGAAGTACCTTATCTTTGAATAACTTGTAGTTAGTAGGAAATATAAATGTACAATGCCATTTAATGTTCATAAAAACGACCATTTTCAATGTTTATTGTGTGACAAGATTCCTCAAAATGTAAGAGAGTTGATGGTCAATTACCTCAAAAGTCCCGAGAAACATGTGTTTGACACGCTATACATTTCTTTCAAGCTGTATAGTAACATTATTGTCCCTAGGTGGTGTTGGGCCAGGAAAAGTGCACAATGAAGAATCTGATGCACAAGCAAAGGAGGAAAAGTGCGCACAGTGGGATAAAAGCATGTCAAGAAGGAAGCAAAGGCCCAACAAAATCAATAACCCATTTGTTAAAGGCTTGCAGTGTTATCTGTGGTGCAAGCGACATATCATCGTGACGCGATGGTTTTACTGTTCTCTGGAAGATATCATAGTGCCTGCAGAAGATCTTAGTATCCATGTGTATGGTTGGCCACCATAGTTCTGCTTGCAATATCTTGCACACAGTTGCTTTTCATGCGTAGTGTCCTCCCGCGACACTAGCATGTGCTTCACTCATTACCCAAGGTCGCTCATAATAAAAAACATAGCGATGCATTATTTCATTCGCACCCAACTTATAGAGGTGTCCAACAATCAATGTGAATTCTGCAACTCTGATGACCAAGTATTTCTTCTTATTAGTGGAAAATCTTGAAGGCGCGTAGCCTGTACTTAAAAAGTGGATGATAGCGTTAAATTCCTTGTTCTGATCTTCCACCATAGTGACCACAAATAGTTGCGCGTCGGGAAAATTATCTTACAGGATGGTTGGCTCTTCAGCACTTTCTATTCATGATAGGTGGTCTAGCCCATCATTCAGTCTACCAGGTTTGACAATGACCTCAAAATCAAATTCTTGAAACATGAGAAGCCATCTACAGATCTTCCCCCCCAACACTGGCTTGTTTACTAGGCATTTCAGTGTTGAATGATTAGTGTACATATGGAAAATGTCCACCCAACAAATAATGTCTAAGCTTTTGGAGTGCATAGACCATATCAAGGCATTCTCTTTATGTTGTAGTGTAATTTTTCTCTTCGGTTGATAGTTTTCTGCTAGCAAAAGCAATAGGGTGGTCTAGTGTGCCCTCTCTTGGTTGTGTCAAGACAATGTCAAGCGCGACAAATGATGCATCGACATGAACATGGAGCTCCTTCTTCCAGTCGGGGAACATAAGTATTGGGGCGGTGGCCATCTTGTTCTTTAATTTGTCCAAGATTTCCTGGCAAACTGGTGTCCACTGAAACTTTGCATCTTTCTTCAACAGTTTCTCCATATGTGCAATGATCTTTCCATACCGTATGATGAACTTCCGGTAGTAGCCTATATGTCCTAGCATTGATCTAAGTTGCGTGATTGATGTAGGTGGTGGTAAGTCAAGGATAATTGCAACTTTTGTTGGGTTGACCAAAATACCATCGCGACACACGATGTGACCCAACATGACACTAAACGGTGCGCAAAAAATACATTTCTTGGAATTAAGCGCAATATGATACTGGAGACAACGGCCCAACATCATGTGCAAACTCTCAATATGGTATCTTACTACACTAAACACAGTCCAATCATCAAATTAGACCTCAAGAAATTTATGAATGAAATCTTTAAAAGCAGAGATTACTATTCTAGAGAAAATAGCAGGTGCATTCTTGAGTCCAAAGGGCATTACCGTATACTGGTAGCATCTCCATTTTGTGATGAAGGTCATTTTGTGGTGATCTTCCTTCATGATTATGACTTGATGATAGCCAGAGAAGCCATCGGTGAATGAATACATCTCTTACCCTCCAACGCTTTCAAGTACTTCATCTGTAAATGGTGTTGGGAATGGATCGTGCAAGCATGCATCGTTCAACTTCCTCAGGTCGACACAGATCCTAACTTCGCCTGTTGTTTTCTTATCCTAGATCACTATAGGGCCGATCCACTCTGATTCCTCAACAAGTTCAATGATTCCTACATCAAGCATGCGATCCAATTCTTCTTTTACCTTCTCTTTATATCTTGGATACAGTCTATACGGGCGTTGTTTACTAGGTTTAGCATCTGGTCGCAAGGGTATTTTCATCTCCCCTGGGTCTCCTACTATCCCCTTAATCTCTGAAAAGTTGGTAGGGAATAGGTCCTGATACTCATGTAATAAGTCTGTGATTTTCGCGACTGTCTCTTCATCCCAATAATCTCCTATATTGGCGAACTTTGGGTTCTCTGGTGACCCAATCTTTACTTTCTTGATTTTCAACAGCTTAAGGAATTGGTCACTTGAAATACCACTTCCTTCCACTCCGCGTGTGATCTCTGGTAGTGGAGATAATGCCAAAGCTCGCCAAGTTGTCATTTGAGGATGTTTACACTCACCAACAACTGGGTTGGGAAATAAATAACTACATGGTCACGATTCAGACCGGGCTGACTGGCCCTGAGGTTCTAAAACTGATGAAGTAGGCTACTGGTGCCGACCAAACAGGATTTATGAACTTGTTGTTTATGCTGCATTTTGGCCATAGCCTGCAGTCTAATACATATGTGAAACAACTCCTGGTCTGTTTCCACAGAGGGTGGCTATGGATCGATAGACCATACTCGGTTGACATCAAGCTTATCTCATCAATCACAGGACTTCCGAAGAAAGGACACGACCCTCCGTCGTATTTGTGCCAAAACAGAGATACCACCAAGATGAAGTAGAAGTATAAGCTTCAACATGTGGTTAAGGGATTCTATATTTCCCCTATTGAAGATGCCGGCGTGCGGTTCACCACAAGGATCCTGTCTTGCAAGCTATTGCACAAGATGGGGCCGAATGAATGCACCGCTGGAGCGGTAGAAGTTGGAGAGAAATGCACATAAGGTGTGACTTTCAACTAGTTGCAGTTCTTCCTAAATGAACTGATAGACGACGCATTGTAGGCACAGGAGGATCTGAAAAACAAATTTCACTACTCCTGGCTGCTCATCCTGATGTCATTCACCTTGTGGGCCAACCCACCAGATTACGAACCAATGGATGTCCCGCTACCTTGCCTTGGCACAAAGTACCAGAACTTGTGGGAGATAAGAAGAACAAGATCCGCCAGATGGATAATAACATCGAGTTTTTTCTGCATGCTGAGGCGCTGCACGATGTTATCAGGTGGTCCTGCAGAGTCCGGAATGTGACGGTGCACAGATATGCGACCTTCATAAATTTCCAGGTGAGTGCACATAACATGATTTTGGAGCCGAAGAACGACTTAGCCAAACAAGCGCACCAGGTAGGGTTCATGATCAATGATGATGATGTGGATGCAATTGTCCAAGAGTGGTCGGACGAATGGCGTGACCCACTGCCAGAGCTACTCATTGAAGGGAAAAAATAAGAAGAACTACCAGTTGACCAAGGTGGAAACGCTGGCACAGGCGGTGGTGCTGGAAATGGCCAAGGAAATGATGGAGGCGATAGTCAAGACAATCTGTTGCAAGAAGGAGAAGATGATAACAACGGTGATGGTGGCTCCCATCGAAGCGATGGAGAACATACACCTACTGATAAGGACATCTGCAACCACCAATAAGAACAACAACAATAGCACGAGCCATGGCACAAAAAAGAGAAAAGCTAGCAAAATGGCTAACACAGATACCCTGACAGAGGACGATATTCGCGCGCTAGCAGACGCTGTAGCTGGTGTCACCAAGAAAAGCTCGAGGTTCTGAATACACAATAGGAAAATGTGGCTGGTCAGGTTTTTGAGCACCTCAATAGGCTAATAGAGGCCATTAATGAGGTCAAAGCCACTCTCGAGGCTGAAACATATGGCGTAGATCCCAATTTCCCATTAGTTACACCAGAGCTAGTGCCACTAATCAAAGTACAAATCCATGGGCATGCAATGGAGATAGGAACGACGTCATGTGTGTTTGATGATCTTGTCAAAGAGTTTGACACACTACAGATCGACTTCTCAAAGCTCACATTGGGTGAAGTCTATGAGTTGTAATAGGCAACCAAAAATGAAATACGGATTTAGGAGAATGTTGTTGCGTATAAGGAAACAAAACAACAAAGGAAGGCCAAGCAACGTAAGGCCCTCCTGAAAGATAAAGAACAAGAAATTGTAGCGCATGAGAAAAGATGCATTGCACTTGTTGAATCCATTAAAGGAATCGTCATAGAGTTCCCACCAGAAGCGGGCCAAGAAGATGAAGATTCAGCTGCTAAGGTTTTTAGGCTGTCGTAGATTGCAGCAGAACTGAAGAAGCATGTTGAGGAGTTGCAAGCAAGGAAGGTACGGAGCACACCTCCTAAGGTGCTCAAAGAGCGAAGCAGAGCAATGTTTGAGGCTGTTGGAAAGATAAGCAAAGGAGAAAAACTTTGCACTAAGGTAGTTGAAGTCGTTTCCACGATATGGGAAGCGCTTCTAGAAGATGAGACTGGAGAAAAGATCAGGGAAAACATGTGACAAGATGAGGATAAAATCACCGTGACAAAGGCATAGATAAAGAAGCTGGTGTTTCAGGAAAAGGTTACAAATATGGCCAAGATAAAGCAGCTGTAGCAGGAATTCCAAGCTCTCTGTGACCAAGAGCGGACTAGGGAAGCGAAAGTGGAGGCACACCAGTCAGAAATAGCACGGCTCACAGACCTCATTTAGCCTATGCAACAAAAACTTCAACATATTGTGCAGTCACTAGAGGTAGGCCCGTCGAAACATATTAGTTCCGACCAAGTGGAGAAATTGTCCACACAGGCAGAGGAAGTAATAGTGGAAATTGCTAGAGTGAAACAGATGTTGAAGAAATTTCAAGACAAGGTTGGTCCTCCCACGCAGCCTGTGCAGGAGCCCGAGATGGAATCTTAAGTTGCAAGCATTTACAATTTTGAGGAGATATCCATTTTTGCTTAGTGGCTCGGCATGAGCCACATGTGAGTGTTGGGGGCCTGTTGGGCTAGGAAAAGTGCAAAAGGAAGAATTTGACGCACAAGCAAAGGAGGAAAAGTGCGCACGATGGGATAAAAGTAGGTCAAGAAGGAAGTGATTGAACCGACACAGAAAGATAGAACATGCATGCGACGAAGAAAGGCAGGATAAAGATGGAAAGGAAGCACAAAACTGAGGAAGCTGTGACAGGGTTGGTGTAATGAGGAAAATCACATCCAGAGTTAGTGGAAGAGGCAGGTAGAAGAGTTAATGTTGGACAGGAAAAAGTCAAGGAAAACTACAGAAGGATGAATCGACATAAGATGGAAGGACAATTTTGCCGCTAGTTGTGACTGTTACAAAATATTGAAGGATGTTTCCACGGAGTTAAGCATGTGGTTAATGTCATGCAGGACTTTCACGGCTAGGTATGGGCTGACATTTAATGTAAGAAAGATATTTTTTAGCCACCTAGGTTTGTAATAACTGAGTAGTACTTAGTCGACCCTGCGTGGTCTTGTAAATTCTATAAAAAGGAGTAACCTGCCCTGTATAAGGGTTCCATCGGTTAGATTAAATTCAGTTAGATTCAGTAGTTGACTCAGAGAGGAGAGTCTGGTAGAAGGAAAATCCTGTTAAGCCGCGGATCTTGCAGCTGTGTGCATAGACCATTATTAAAGTAGAAGAGTTGACCCAGGCTGTGTGCAGATTAGTAGGAGTAGATAGAGAATAAACCGGAGAGCATGAGAGCAAGAAGATCGAGTCAGAAATACATATCTTAAGAACAATATGCAAGTTACAGGCTGCAAGGTGCTACCTATATTTCTCATGCCAGATGAAGAGCACCTTGGTGGTTTTTCCCAAATGGCTTTCCATGTTATTTCATGTGTTATATGGATGAATGTTGTTGAATGGTGAATGTTTATGTGAATGTTTGCTTATCTTACATTATTACAGTTACAGTTGTTGTTGAATGTATGTCGCGGTATGAATGAATGATTGTTTAAAAGTATTGTTGAAATATTGTGTATGAGTTTATGGCTAAGCTGCTAAGCTAAAGTATAAGTCACACACTGTCTTCTAGTATAAGGAATCAGCTGCATCACATAGTTGTGATAGTTGTTAAATTTTAAGGACAAGGTCGTGTCGTGTGGGTGGCCTATGGCACATAATTGTGCCGTTGTATCAGAGTGAAAGACTCCATCACACCGTCTTTGTCAAGTGCCTTGGCCATGCGCCAAGGGACTATAATCCCTCGCCAACTACGCAAACATGGTTATGGAATTTACCCATTAAGATAACACGGGTGAGACTGCGCCTGCCTTGTGGGCATTTTCGACTGAGCTTTCTTTGTCGGGTCGAGACAATGAAGAGAGAGAGGCCATCAAGTGGGTAGACTTTGATCGACCAAGTCCAAAAAGAGGGGTGGTGGAAGTCAATTTAAGGCTTTGGAAGAAGACATCAATGATATGAGCATCATCCCCTAGCTCATTTCCATTAAGTGCATGTAACAACACTGCATCCATAACACTTGTATGCCATAATAACCCATCCATAGCAACCTCTATTTCATTTCCTCCATTCCCAACATGTAAATAGCTACTATTACCGTAGGCATTCCTAATTGAATATTTTGGATGTAGTGGGAATTGAATAGGTGATTGATTCAACCACGCTCGGTATGCTTCCTCTCCGAGTTGCACTGTTTTTGCATCCTTCTCTTGGCTTGACATTGTAGTGGGGTGCAATTGAATATGGTAGACTGATTGCTCATCATCAAAATCCCATTTTCAAAAATATTGAACATTACATCAATGCTATTAGTAAGCATGATGCAATTGGTTTGTTCCATCATTATACCAAACAATTATTATAGAAGCATGATAAATTTCTCCAATGGTATATGTTCAACCACATAAAATTTATAAAAATAAGTTCAAATTGAGAAATATATTAACATCAATCCCATTGAAAATTAAATATAAAATTAATCAATGTTTTGTTTCTTACACCCCAAGGGGACCTCTAAAGGTAGTTCCAATCTATGACAAGCGATTGGTGGTCTATGAAAGTTATAGTTTATAAACAACTCATCACTAGGAGACATACTATGTATTGCATGCACAACAAAAAATATGGACGCTTTCCTTTTCATAAAGAACTCCTGGTCATTGAAGTGTTCCTCAAATGAACAATTTGCAGAAAATAAAGAGCACCTAGAAGTATTTATGAACCTTGCAACATTCCCATGAGTATGTGGATGGCCATCAATATATAACATGTTCTTCCTAAGTTTCCAGAAACATAACCATTCATGCACATACTATACATGGAAATGCTATGTTTGTATTTAACAATATTCAAGTAATATGCTTGATAGTAGATAGGACAACAAAATGGCATAAATGTTATTGACTGTTTGGGGGGAATGAGTACATGTGAAAGGATAAACAACCTAATATTTGAAACATCTATATTAGACTTGGAAATCATAAAACTATTAACACAAAAGGAGAAATTTGGTTTCAACATCAGTATAGGTAAAGAAGATGACCAAGAACCATACAAAGTGTGGTTGTAACAATTTTGATCTTTACTTTGCAAATTCACAGGAAGAGAGAAGTCATCGCTACCCTCCAATAATTGGATTGACCTTGGTGTGTACTTGGACATTTTTGCTCTCAACTCAGACAAATTTTTGGATCTCTTAGTAGAGATGTTTTGGGTTGCATTGATATCATATTTTTGATCACTAGAACTTTCAGGTGACTAAGCAGAAGCAGAAGACTTAGTGAATTTAGGAAGAAACATAGTAATTTTGGCTTACAACTTATCAAAAAATGAGCATATTGAAGTGTTTCTATGTATCTTTTCTATATCACCTATTGGATTTTTATTGCAAGAGGGGCTGTCATAACATCAACATTGGGTAGTCAATCATTATTATAATGGGTGAGCATGACACACTAAGGGTTCTCCTTCAATCCTTGACATTTTCAACAACTGCATGTTACTAGGGTGTCATAAAATAGATCTAGTTCATGACGAATTACCATCAATGACCCAGGATTGTGGCTGGAATATGACATGTTATAATTGGCAGGGTAAAGCAGTTGCCCATTTTCATCTACCAACTACTTGTAGTATCTTGTTTGTGATAACAACATAGGACGTTTTGCAACCGATGGAATATATTGTTCATCCAAACTCGATCTTGAATCAGGATCCTACAAAGTAGAATACATTGTTATTCACATTCGCATGGATAAGTAGAATAAACTCAATTAGATAATCAAAATATAAATAAAATATGACCTTATTGGAGATGGAAAGGGATAATTTGTTGAACTTTGAATAATATGCAATAAGTTGGAATTTGAATAATTAGCCATTTGATATTATAACCTTTTCTCCGTGCATTTGAGTCAAATAAGCAATTAATACATGTCTACAGTTTAAAAATAAAACCATATTATAATCTTACTTTCAATATAGTTTTGAAACCATTTTGTATGAATAAGGTGAGTTTAAGCATCATGTGTATACTATGCAATATATTAATTGTTGTGGGTGAATCCTAAAAGAATATTTGAGATGAATATGTCATTTTAATTTGAAACAAAAATTCATAGGTTTTTTTTAACTAAAATGGTGTGCCTAAATAATATAACCGCACCGATGCTTTCCAACTAACCAAACACATCGGTGCTACAAATCCATCTACACATTGTGTTGTAACTTCCCCAAAAATGACCCGAAAACGAAATTATCCACTATATTGGATAGCAGAGAGTCATTAATGCATTTTCCAATATTGTTGAGGGTGTTGTAGTTTGTGTAATTAGACATGTTGGTGCATTTGTATTCTAAAAATATAGATACAATGTGTTTCATGTTTGGACGCACCGATGAATCCATGTAACACATGCATCTCAATCTTGAGAATAAAAAATAAAAAAAATTGTACAAATTAATTTTCCATAAACTGAAAATGGAGCAAGAAATTCATTTTCAAAACCTAATGTTAAGTTGGAAATGCTCGAGGTAGTTAAACATATTTCCCGTGAAGGAAAAATGTTCAACTAGGTTGTTACAGAGAGAAATTCCTATGGCTTGGGGTACCACAACAGACAGCTAGACTCCAGAAATAAATCTTTCCCAATATGCAATAGAAATAAAACAATCTAACACTAAAGGATCGAACCTCGTACCTTATTCCAGATGGTTGTAGTAGATCCCCGTTGATCTTTCCAATCTTCAGCTTGAATTGTTATAGCACGTCCTCAACAACAAGTAAACAATACAAGCATACTATATTTCATGGTGTTAGATCTATTCTAGCATATATAATCAATAATGTAAAAGCATTTGACATATTCCAATGGAAACAATATTCATTCAAACACACATTATTGGACAGGAAAAGATATTTCTATTAAGAAGAATCAGAGATTACAAGTGACAACCTTTGACGGCACGTCTGCGAACCGGAGAAACTGAATCCCCCACTTGGGCCTCCACCACCTCAATCCTCCATCAC
>LPNX011006229.1:0-59652 GCA_001517045.1 Pseudotsuga menziesii
AGTACAGGGGGGAAACCTTTGTTGGTTGGTTTCACTGATTCAGATTGGGCCGGTGATCCTGATGATCGAAAATCTACTGCAGGTTATGTTTTCAGTCTGGGATCTTGACCTGTCACTTGGGCTTGTAAGAAACAACAAGCTCTTGCTCTTTTTTCAGCAGAAGCAGAATATCGAGCCACAGTTAATGCCAGTCAGGAAGCTTTATGGCTTCGACAGATCCTTTCAGAGTTTGGATTCGAGCAGCAGCAGCCTACTCCACTTTGGTGCGACAATCAAAGTGCCATCAAGCTTTCCAAAGATCCAGTTCTACATCAGCGTAGCAAACACATTGAGTTACACATGCACTTCATCAGAAATCTTGTTCATGATCGTGTTATTGAAGTGCTCTATTGCCCTACAGATGATCAAGTTGCAGACATCTTCACCAAGTCTCTTACAGAAGCGAAGTGTTGTAAACTTCGGTCTATGTTAGGAGTTCATGAATGTGTCCTTAAGGGGTGATAGGCTCTAATGCCTCCTTCCTTCTCCTAATAGTGTCACTTTTGTAAATCCTTCAATCCTATCCCAAGTTGTTCTTAAGGGGGGATGTTAGGATATTTAAACACTTAGGAGTTAGTTAAGATCAACTTGTGTAATATATCCGTTAGGTAAAAGTGTGTTTCTTTAGTATGCATTAGTATGCATTTGTAAATATTCTAATCCGACGGTCACGATATGTTCTAGACATAGAGTGATCCGACGGTTCAACTTCTCTTAGATCATACCTCCCATTGATCCGTGGCTTAACACCCGATTGGTCTATGATCTCTATTTAAAGAGCATAGAGGGTCCTTGGCTAGTTGATCGATTATGAGAAGCTCATGTAACTTTCTTTCTTTTGCATAATAAATTGCTCCGAGTAGCTATTTGGCCTTGGCCGTGGACTGTTTCCCTCTCGAGGATTTTAACCACGTGACAAACATTGGTGTATTGATCTGTGATCTGTTTGTGTGAAGCGGTTATTCTTGGTGTTCGGTCCTTTGGGAGTACCCTGTGTACCCTAACACAAAGATGCTAAATGACCTATAGAGTTCAAAAAATTCATGCAACAACAAATAATAACACATCAAAATCCTTGCCAATATTGGGAATTTATTCATCAATAGCACTGTTTACCCCTCCGTTAGGCTCTATGCCTTGTCTCTACCTGGAATATTGAAGTTGGTCCTCCAAGGAAATTAATCAACACCTTATAGTTTTGATGAAACTTCCTAATCCAAGTGTTAGGTATATAACCTTTATGTGCTTAATAAATGTTTTCACTTGAGTGAAGGGTACATTTTGGTTAAGGTCAATACAATGAAGTTCAACAATAGTCTCTACCAACATCAAGATACATAGGGAGGTTGATGTGTTTGATTTCATGCCAATCACATACTATCATACATGATAGAATCTAGTGGAAACCTTGCAACCCTAAAAGCTTGAAAACTATTAATTTTGTTGAATTTTAGTTCCCAAACCACTATAAACAAATATGCAAAGTCTCTAATGGGTATATAGAAAGAGTGCATACAACTAAAATAACATCAAGTGGGATCCATACATGCCCCAAATTACATATAAACAAAGATGTTAAATGGCCTATAGAGTCCAAAAAATTCACACTACAACAAATAATTACATATATCAAAATCCTTGCCTATATTGGGATTTTATTCATCAATAGCACCATGTTCCCCCTCCTCTAGGCTCTATCCCTTGCCTCTACCTGGAATCTCGTATTTGGTCCTCCAAGGGCATTAGCCTACACCCCACAATTTCAATGAAACTTCATAATCCAAGCCTTAAAATAAGGTAGAGAAGCTTCCCAATCAACATATACACATGGGAAATTTAATTTATGCATCTAGAAATTGAAATTAATACACATATATGACATAAATTTTAAATGGAAAAATTTTAAATGTTTATTCTTCATTAAAAAATTAGTTCAATTTTAAATAGTTCATGTTGTTATTTGTCGTACACTAGTTTTACAGTTTTCATTTCCTAGAGATGTGATTATACCATGTGTATTTTTCTAATGATATTTTATTGTATTTATCATTGCAGTGGATGCTATGGACCATAATGTAGATATTTTGAGATTGATTGGTCATTTGAGAGATATTGGTGCGGCTTGAATGGGTGGAGATGAACTATGTCGCTCCTTGTTGGCATCATTAGAGTCCATCGTAGACACTATTAGTAGATCCAATGATGTGTTGTATAGCATGGTGTCATACATAGAGATAAAATGACAAGAATATGCCAATGGATTGAGCTACAATGACATTAAGAAGCTCAAAAAAAACAAAGCGCAAATACATTCATAATTTAGAGTGCATAGGACAAATAACATTCCAGAGACTACCAGACCACATATTTTAATTGAGTGTTGAATTTTTCAACCAATTAGAGATCATTGGATGGACAGATCATACATGGTTTTTGACATACCCCCACACAACAACAAGGAAGAACCATTTTACTTCCTCCATAAACTTTATGCAGAGTTTGTGATGGGAAAACATGTCAACTATTTTGACATGTTGGGGTTCCAGGGCGTTGGTAGGGAATAGAGATGACAATTGACAAATACATGGGTCATGCACCCCATAGCTAGCTACTGATGCCAGAAATCCCTCCTGCACATGATATGACACTAGCTTAGATGATTTCCCACCACACCACAACTATTGACTAGGGAATTCCCTCTTCCTCTTGCGGGGTACATCCATCCGCTTCTGTTGGCATAGAACCATATATTGGTGGGTATAGACCGACATCCCATGAGCCCTAGATTGATCCACACATGTGTACGGCGTGTGGTCAATCCTTCTATGGTCGTGGACCAACACATGGTACCTCTACGAGGATTGTCAGTTAGGTCAGGATATTATAAAAACTCTAATGTCGTTCAATTTATTTTTTACATATTAAAATATTCTTAATATATACAATTTTTAATATTCCAGGAACTTAATGCCTCTATAGGGGGTGGTAGTGTACCTAGTGTCATCATATCCAAGATGGCAACAACCAACACCGAGGTCATATTCTAACATGTAATTTTTTTAATACGAGACATTTTTTCAATACATGTTAATTCATTCATTTGTTAAATGGTATAATATTTACAATTTTTGAAGTTGCAAGTGTCGCACTCTAAATAGGATGCGGGAGACATTGATATCAGTGAATTCCCCCCAGGTAGATTCTATGATTACCTTAGGAATGTAATTACATGGTTGATGACTTAATCTTGTTCAAATTATTTTTTTCTTATTGTACTCCTTTATATATTGATAATACTTACAATTTTTAAACTTGCAGGTGTTATATGGATCTACAAAGAGGTAAGAAATTGCTAGTAGCAATCCCCTCCATGGGGGAGATATGTCACATGTAAAGGTAAGTATATTACAACATGTTATTTTTTCAGTACATATTATTTCATCCATTCATGTCCATGTCTAACTATGACAACACTCTATGACTGTAGGCATCAACGCAAATCCCTGAACCATTGCTTTGGTTTGGCTCTAGCCGTAGTCCAAAAGTAGAGAAGGTTTTTGTCTACATCAGACAGTCCTCTTCTGTAAAACGAGAGGGTTTCCATGATCATGGACCTACTGATTCCATGGTAATGTACACATAGCCTTCGATGACAGTTGTTGGTTAGCTTTCAATTCACTCTACAACTTTTTTTTATTAATATTTTTTTTGCAGGTTTACAGCATCAAGATGGAGATTCCTCCATACCAGACCTTATCGGGGTTGTTGATGTTGCATTTAATGTGGCATATAAAATGGGGATAAGTCACGCAGAGGTATCTACTTGAATATTTGTACATGTACAATTCATTTGTATTGTGTATGCACATGCGTGATGTCTAACTATTTTAGTATTTGGTGAATGCAACCTCACTCTGGTCCATTAGTGCATGCGACCGAGGTTGATGTTCAACCTAAAGCTCCACTTGCTACTGAAGAAACCCAGTCTCTTTCCCCACAACATATTTTTACGGTGAGATCTTCATTACTTAGAAAATTGGTTAGTACTTTCTCATGCATACATGTTGATAATTGTTCAGATAATTGACATAGTTTATTTTATTCGCAGAGCACCATTGCAGAGAGGATCTCAACAAGGAGGAGGACACCATAGGAATCTATACCTTGGATGGATTCAGTGAGTGTTTATTTTATGTGATTGAGTCATATTTTTAATTATCAAATTTTGTTAGTGCTTCAATATTAGTTCAATTACTTGATCAAGAAATATGATCTTTGATTTGCAGTCGCCAGAGATACACCATGGTCGTGGAGAGAGGCAACAAGCATCACACTCAGGAATATACAAGAGGAAGTTAGAGTTTTGATGTGTTAGTCTAGGACAAATCTGTACTTTTGTGTACAAGAGGAAGTTAGAGTTTTGATGTGTTAGTCTAGGACAAATCTGTAATTTTTTGTACAAGAGGAAGTTAGAGTTTTGATGTGTGGTCTAAGACAGATGTACTTTTGTTTGCATGCACATCAATAGTTTTTTTTATACATGTACATTGACAGGCCATCTAAGGGTTGTCTATTTTTGTATTATAAATTCCATGATATAATATATATTTCATATTATCTCTTGACATCTTCACAATTCAGTCTTATGTGTGGCCAATAATGTTTCTATGCGTAATGTTCCCAATTTTTTTATAGATTTTACGATTGCATGGAGATATCAGTTATAAATTTGAGAACAATGCACAATTACAAAATTTATTAATAACAACTATGTACATTTAAATTTTTCTTGACCACGATCCAATTGGATATATAATATTAAATTGTATTCACAACAATGCACATTTACAACGTGTTCTTTACCACAATCGAATTATATGAAATTGCAAGTGAAATCATGCGAATGATGCACCTAATCCACACAATCTACTATCACACTTAAAACCTACAAAATAAAAAAAACTAATCCAACTAAGTATCAATCCCTTTATCATAAGCCCCATTCACAACCCACCAACTACACTTGAACGCTTTTTATCTTAACCCACAAAATTTTTTAACCTAACCACTTAATGCATCTCAGGTTTCACCTCAGTGGCATAAGTACCCAATGTACTCAAGTGAGACACATAAGGAACAAACCAATCTAACTTGAATGGACAAGAATAAATAACTTACATATAAGCACCCTTTGGACATATTAAAGGATGTGCATAGATGGAACACCTATGAAACACACTTACTTATCCCACATAGGTGATACGTATCTTTTACCTTGACCCACGCAACCCCCTATAACACTAATCCATATAAATTTAACCCCATTTATGAATAACCCACTACCCCCAATGCATAACCTACTAATTATCCTAACCCTGACTACCTAAGTCAATTTGCAACATACCTAACACACATAAGCACCCAACACACCTAAGAAACTAACCCAACTAAGTGGACACAAAGCACCTTACCCACATAAGAACCTAACAAACATTTAAAGTATCCACAAAGTTGACACCTAAGTGATGCACCTGCGTGGCACACATAAATGGAATTGGTGTTTGTCATGGTGACTTTCATCTAAAGAATATATGGGATGCACATGTATCATATACAAAAAAAACACATAGAGGTCATGCATGATCAACAACATATAATAAACCATGTGTATGAATAACTGTATACCCCAAAAAAATTACAAATTTCTTGAATCCTTATCAAATTCAAATGAAAGAGATTAGCAAGCCCGAAAGGATATTTTTTGCTAGTGAATCCTAAGAAACCACAAGAACAAGTCAAGGAAAGTGATAAAGCTAGCAAGGATCAGAGAGATACGTCGATGAAACATCACCTTCATTTTTTATTTAGAACTTTAAATTCTAAAAAATAACATTAATTGCTCAAAATTCAAATATAATGGAACATTAAGGACACGTCAAATGATGTGGCACGCTAAGGACATAGCAATTTATTAAGAGTTTAATGTGGTAGGTTTGATTGGCACTCTTTGGATTTCTAATTCTAAAATCAAAATCAAAATTTTGTAAAGTTGATGCCTCTGTGCAAATTGCACATTCCCTTATCGAGAAAAACCCTAGTTTTGAAAATTGACCTAAAAGAGTATCTATGGGCAACAAAGCTGGAGGTTAGGGGAACCCCTAGAACTATCCAGATGTCTTGAATCCAACAAAGTCAACGGTTCGTCGATCCGAGCTACGCTCATCATTCTATGGAACGTTAAAGCTCACGTCCTATAGGATTTTAGGGACACTTTTTGAATCCCTACCTGGGGCATAGAATTCCAACCGTGCAACAGAATTGGGTTGTGGGAGGACATGTAAGTGTGTTTAAGCGGGTTCCATGTGGGAATGCTAGCCACAATTTCTTAGTTGAGGAATTTTCAAAGTTGACCCCTATGTGCAAAAATTGCACATTCCCTTACTGAGCAAAACCCTAGTTTCAAAAAATGACCTAAAAGAGGATCCATGTGCCATGGATCTAGAGGAGAGGGGCACCCCTAGAAATATCCTTATGTCTTGAATCCAATGAAGTCGACTTTTCATCGATCCGAGCCACAATCAAAATTCTATGGCATGTTGAAACTCACCTCTTAGAGGCTTTCGGGGACACATGTTGAATCTCTACTCAGGGCATAGAATTCCAACCATGCAATAAAACTGGGTTCTGGTAGGTCCTACAAGTGTGTTTATGCAGGTTCCACATGGGTACCCTAAACACAAGTTGATGGTCAAGTAATTTTCAAATTTTACCCCTATGCACAAAAATTGCACATTCCCTTACTAAGCAAAACCTTAGTTTCCAAAATTGACCTATAAGAGGATATTTGGGCCATTGAACTAAATGAGAGGGGAACCCCTGGCACTGTCCTAATGTCCTGAATCCAACGGAGTCAACGGTTCGTCGATCCGAGACATGGTCATAATTGTATGGAACATTGAACCTCACTTCTTAGAGGCTTTTAGGGACACCTATTGAATCCCTACCCGGGGCATAGAATTCCAACCGTGCAACAAAACTGGGTTTCGAGAGGTCTTGCAAGTTTGTTTAGGTAGGTTCCATGTGGGAACACTAGACATACTTTCTTGGACACTGAATTTTCAAAGTTGACCCCTATCCGCAAAAATTGCACATTCCCTTACTAAGCAAAACCCTAGTTTCAAAAATAGACCTGAAATAGGATCTCTACACCACGAATCCATAGGAGAGGGGCACCTGTAGCACTATATCAATGTCCTAATTACAACATAGCCAATTGTTCATTGATTCGAGTCACGGTCATCATTATATGACACGTTGAAGCTCACCTCCTAAAGGCTTTCACTGACACTTGTTGAATTCCTACCCGGGGCATAGAATTTCAACCATGCAACAAAACTAGGTTCTGGGAGGTGTTGCAAGTGTATTTATGTAGGTTCCTTGTGGGAATGCTAGCCACAAGTTCTTGATTGAGGAATTTGCAAAGTTGACCCCTATGTGCATAAATTACACATTCCCTTACTGAGCAAAACCCTAGTTTCCAAAATCAACCTAAAAGAGAGTCATTGGGTCATGGAACCATAGGAGAGGGGAAACCATAGAACTATCTCAATGTATTGAATCTAACAGAATTGGTGGATCATCAATCCAAGATAACGTCATCATTATATGGCACGTTGAATCTCACCTCCTAAAGGCTTTAAGGGACACCTGTTGAATCCCTACCTGGGGGATATAATTCCAACCATGCAACAAAATTAGGTTTTCAGAGGTCCTACAGGTGTGTTTATGTAGGTTCCCTAGTTTCAAAAATCGACCTAAAAGAGGATCCCTAGGCCATGAATCCAAAGCAGAAGGGAACTTGTAGCACTATCCCGATGTTTTTATTCCCAATAGATTCAATGGTTTGTTTATTGGAGCCATGGTCATCATTATATGGCATCTTGAAGCTCACCTCCTGGGGGATTTCAAGGACATATGTTGAATCCCTACCTGATGCATAGAATTTCAACCATGCAACAAAACTGGGTTCAAGGAGGTGTTGCAAGTGTTTTTAGGTAGGTACCATGTGGGTGTTAGCACTATTTTGGTTTACAGGTGAGAGGTGTTAGGATATTTAGACACTTAGGAGTTAGTTAAGATCAACTTGTGTAATATATCCATTAGGTAAAAGTGTGTTTCTTTAGTATGCATTAGTATGCATTTGTAAATATTCTAATCTGACGGTCACGATATGTTCTAGACATAGAGTGATCCGACGGTTCAACTTCTCTTAGATCATACCTACCATTGATCCGTGGCTTAACACCTGATTGGTCTATGATCTCTATTTAAATAGCATAGAGGATCCTTGGCTAGTTGATCGATTATGAGAAGCTCATGTAACTTTCTTTCTTTTGCATAATAAATTGCTCCAAGTAGCTATTTGGCTGGGGCCGTGGACTATTTCCCTCTCGAGGGTTTTAACCACGTGACAAACATCAATGTGTTGATTTGTGATATGTTTGTGTGAAGTGTTATCTGAAGGTGTTCAGTCTTTTGGGAGTACCCCGTGTACCCAAACATGGTATCAGATCTTTTGTGAAGAGCCGCTTTCGGTTTTGATCAAGATCTGGAACCGGTGTTGCCGAAACTTTGAAATGGTTTCTGGTTCTAGATTTTTTGTGCATTTGTGGCCTATGGGAGATATTCCATTGTGTCCAGAGTGTCATTTTCATTGGGAAATAGTTTTCATTTCACCGAAAACCGTTTTCGTTTGCTCCAGAAACACCCATTTCGACAAATCTGAATGTATAATGTTACAGTGACGAATTTTTTTTTTAAAATCTCTCATATTTTATCAATTTATTATTAGATCTTTTCTGTTTTAGTCTCAGACTATTGTTTTCCCTGACTGCGTATGTTCTTTGCCGTGCACCTTGCGCAATCGCGGCGAATCAGAAACAATAAGGTTAATTTTTTTTCTTGTCTTCTCAGCTACATATGCTCCTTGCCGTGCACCTTGTGCAATCATGACAAATCAGAAACAGCGAGAAAACTTGAAAACGTAGACTTTCCGGGTAAGCCAACCAAGATCTAACCCCATTGTGTGGAAAAAAAAAATATTTTTTGTTTTTCATTTTTTTTGTGATTTGCAAGAAAAGAAAGCAAGCACAGAAAACGAGAGAGAAGAGGGGAAAAAAAAAACTTCCTCTTTCCATACTTTTATGTACCTTTTAAACTTAGCTCACTTGGTCCAAAGTTGCTTTACACCTTGATAAGTCTTGAGTTCAAATCTTATCAAGCTACTTTTTAGTGCATGCAATTTTTGTTTTTAAGTTACTTTATTGTAAAAGTGCATCTCACATAAATAAAATAAAATAAAAGTGAGTCACTTAAGTGTTTTAATTTATTGTCGCACTATTTAAAAGTCATTATTGTAAAAGTGAACATCACTTATTCTACAAAAGTGATTCACTTCAAAGCAACTTTATTGTAAAAGTGATTGTCAAAGGTTGATTTTGGGACTTCTTTTTTTTAGTTGGTCAAGTTAATATCTGTCACGTCACTATTGGGGACATCTTCAACATTTTCTTTGATCAAGCATAACTTCATCGTCCAGAATCCATTTTAAGTACCGTTTTTTTTTAAACCGCATATTTTTTCGAGGTCTTTGCATATAGATAGTTAGTTTCTATTCTTTCAGCCATTATTTTATAGTATGGTCGCCCCTTGTGATATTATACTTACAAGTTCTAACTATTTCTCATGGAAATCTCGTATGGAAGATGTTCTACGAAGTAGGGGACTTTTCAGGATAACCTCAGGGAAAGAAATAGAACCCACTGATGATGATAAGAAAATTAAATAGGCAAATAGATGTGATGAAGCTCGTGGATTGGTTGGGATGGCAATCTCTATTGATTTGCGATTCCACATATCTAACATTTGATGAACCTAATAAAGCTTGGGAAAAGTTGGAATCTATGTTTGGTAAACACAATGAAATTTGGGGTCATCAACTCGATAATGAGTTGATTTCCTTGAATCCAAATGATTTTTCATGCATTCAAGACTATTTATCTAAGTATAAAACTCTTAGACTCTTATGTGCAGAATGCAAGATTAAGAAAGAAGACAAACAATGTATTTATCATATTCTTTTCAAACTTGGACCTGCATATTCTGTTTTTATATCTACATTCTACTCCATGAAAGAATCCTTGACTGCAGCTAGCTATCAAGATCCTAGCCTTGAATCCTTTTGTGATTCCTTAATTAAAAAGCAAGATAAGCTCATTCATCTTGGAATAATTAACAATGCAGATACATCTAGGAAATTCTTATTGTCCCAACAGAAAGAAAAGTCCAAGCCTCCCAAGAAACAGAATTTTTGCAATAATAATCAAAACAACAAGGGTCCCAAACCCTCTCAGTCAGCTCCTTCTTTAAAAAATGACAAAGGATCCAAGCAAAAAGGAAAGAATACTGAACGTCATTGCAATTTTTGTGGGAAAGATAATCATGATGAATCTAAGTGTTTTAAGAAGATGGCAGCCTTGGAAGCAGCAATGAAGAAGCACCACATCAACCTAGATTCGTCTTCATAATCTAACTCTCATGGACATGCACTTTGTGCTTCTGGTTACTCTTATACTACATCTTCTTCTTCTACTTCAATTGAATGGTTCATTGATTCTAGAGCATCTTATCATATGGCTAAGGATAAAGCCATGTTTTCTACTATGCATGAATGTAACACCAAACAAATATTTGTTGGTGATGATAGATCTCTAAGTGTTGTAGGATCTGGAACATTTCCAGTAGAAAATGGTCATTTCAGTGATGTACTATGTGTTCCAAAAAATTCCTGCAATTTGTTATCAGTCTATCAAATTACTCATTCAGGCGAAGGTAAAACTGTGACGTTTACACCTCACCAAGTTGTAATCAAGGATTTTAAAAATATTCAAAATATCCTTGCTACTGGAAATGTTGATGATATTACCAGGTTGTACAAATTTAACAACTTTGGGTCATCACCTTTTCCTTAAGTTTTTGTTGCTCATAGTGATAACTTGAGCAAACTTTGGCATGAGCGATTTAGTCACTTAAATTATCGCTCATTGCAACAACTATGTAAAGACAATATGGTGACTGGTCTTCCGCTGGTATCTTGCAAGGATGGTGTTTGTTCCGGTTGTGTACTCAAAAAACATCATTGGGACAGTTTTGACAAACGTACATCTTGGCACGCCTCGGTTCCCTTGGAGCTTGTGCATAGTGACTTGTGTGGCCCTCTTCCATCTGCTTGATTTTCTGGTTTCAAATATTTCTTAACTTTCATTGATGACTACTCCAGACGCACTTGGGTTTACTTCCTAAAACTTAAGAGCGAAGTATTTAACATGTTCTTAGCCTACAAGGCTCTTGTTGAAAAACAATCTGGTCATCAAATAATTAAGTTAAGATTTGACAGTGGAGGAGAATATGTTAACAACAAGTTCACTACTTTTTGCACTAAACAAGGAATCCAACAACAACACACTGTTCCATATACACCACAACAAAATGGTGTAGCTGAAAGGAAGAACCGCACTTTAAAAGAAATGGCTAATTGTATGATCCAATATAAGGGACTAAGTCTTCAATATTGGGCTGAGGCCATAAATTGTGCAAATTACATAATTAATCGCACACCCACTAAATTTTTACAGGGTATAACACCGAAAGAAGCATGGAGTAAAATTAAACCAAATGTAAGTCACCTTCGTGTGTTTGGTTGTGAAGCATGGGCTCACATTCCGGATGAAAAACGGAAAGCATTGCAGCGTAAAAGTGAAAAGTGCATATTTGTTGGATATTCTGAAGATGTCAAAGGTTATAGACTTCTTCAGCCACATTCTCATGATATAATCATTAGAAGAGATGTTAAATTTGATGAAAATCTCTTGGCCTGCGAGCCTAACTTGGTGGGTGTGCCATCTTTGACCTACGAGCCTAATTCGGCAATTGTTCCTTCTTCTTCTTCTTCTTCCAGCTTCCTTGACAGGTTTCCAACTCCAGTTTCTGATGATGACAGTGAGGATGAAAATCCACCTCCGCCTGCTCATGTTCCTCCAATTGCACCAGCACCAATACTTCCTCGATGGGTCCGTTCAACATGTGAAGTGGTATCTGGAGGTGTTCGGTCTTTTGGGAGTAGCATGTGTACCCGAACATGGAATCAGAGCAAAGGTCTCAGGTTCAATTCCCCCGAGCTACGCCGGAGGCGGGGTGTTGGAGTATCGGGTACCTCCACATGGTATAACCGCCGCACCTCTGGGAATATAAAGCAAGTGGTTTAACCACCACTCCTGGTGATAGGGCCTTGTGTTGGGTTTCAAATGTTCACCAACATCTGTAGGTTTTGGTGTAACGGAAAACCTTACATGGTATCAGAGCCTGAAGTAGATGCCACCTTGTATCGTCGGCTTGTTGGTAGTCTTTTATACTTGACTCATTCTCGTCCTGACCTTTCCTTTGTCGTTGGTCGTGTTGTTTGTTATATGCAAACTCCTCATGAAAGTCATTGGAAAGCAACAAAAAGAATACTTCGATATATTCGAGGTACAATTCAGTTTTGGATTCATTATAGTACAGGGGGGAAACCTTTGTTGGTTGGTTTCACTGATTCAGATTGGGCCGGCGATCCTGATGATCGAAAGTCTACTGCATGTTATGTTTTCAGTCTGGGATCTGGACCTGTCACTTGGGCTTGTAAGAAACAACAAGCTCTTGCTCTTTCTTCAGTAGAAGTAGAATATCGAGCCGTAGTTAATGGCAGTCAAGAAGCTTTATGGCTTCGACAGATCCTTTCAGAGTTTGGATTCGAACAGCAGCAGCCTACTCCAATTTGGTGCGACAATCAAAGTGCCATCAAACTTGCAAAAGATCCAGTTCTACATCAGCGCAGCAAACACATTGAGCTACACATGCACTTCATCATAAATCGTGTTCATGATCGTGTTATTGAAGTGCTCTATTTCCCTACAGATGATCAAGTTGCAAACATCTTCACCAAGTCTCTTACAAAAGCGAAGTTTTTTAAACTTCGGTCTATGTTAGGAGTTCAGGAATATGTCCTTAAGGGGGGATAGGCTCTAATGCCTCCTTCCTTCTCCTAATAGTGTCACTTTTGTAAATCCTTCAATCCTATCCCAAGTTGTTCTTAAGGGGGGATTTTAGGATATTTAGACACTTAGGAGTTAGTTAAGATCAACTTGTGTAATATATCCGTTAGGTAAAAGTGTGTTTCTTTAGTATGCATTAGTATGCATTTGTAAATATTCTAATCCGACGGTCATGATATGTTCTAGACATAGACTGATCCGACGGTTCAACTTATCTTAGATCATACCTACCATTGATCTATGGCTTAACACCCGATTGGTCTATGATCTCTATTTAAAGAGCATAGAAGATCCTTGGCTAGTTGATCGATTATGAGAAGCTCATGTAACTTTCTTTCTTTTGCATAATAAATTGCTCCAAGTAGCTATTTGGCTGGGGCCGTGAATTGTTTCCCTCTCGAGGGTTTTAACCACGTGACAAACATCGGTGTGTTGATCTGTGATCTGTTTGTGTGAAGCGGTATCTAAAGGTGTTCGGTCTTTTGGGAGTACCCTGTGTACCCGAACAAGAGGAAAGGGCTTAAGGTGAAATAAGGAGCTTATATATGAAATTTTTGGTAATCGAGGGGTGATGAAATGGGTGCTAAAGTAGAGATCATGGTTTTCATTTGTCCCTAAAACCATAGGCTAAAGCGTTAAAGTAACTAAGGAATAAGAAAAAGGCACTTAAGGTAAATATTAAAATATTTGAAGGTCAATATTAGAGGAGCGAATAGATCAACGGCGGAGGTTGGATCCAATGGGAGAACTTTGTTGAGAGATAAAGAAGTTCAAGGTTGGTGAAATGATCGGCGAAGAGGGTTAACTGTTAGGCTTGATCAATGGTGGAGATAAATGATAAAGGAGATCAAAGACGGATATGGACTCCACTGGGAAAAGTTGTGTGTTAAGAGGAAAGGCAAGTGATATGCAGAATGTGAAAGGTGATAGGTTAAAGGGCGGACATAATCCACGGATCACAATGAACAGATTATTAGATACACGGTAAAGCTGGATTCCATGCCTGCAACATGAATGAGAGGTGGATGGATCCTTTCCCATTGGAATTTTTACCACTTTCCACGTGGCATGCAGAGGATCATTCCATTGGGTGAAAGGTGGTAGGAGAAAACAATACTCTCAATCCTGAAACCACCAAAGGAGAATATTATAAAGGGAGAAAGGCACGTGTTTGAGGTTATTTGTATTTTGTGCATTAGAGAAGAATGTTTCTATGTATTGTGGAATCCAAGTTGGACGAATACCTTTCCAGTTACCATCAACCAGGTAGGCCATGTATTAACCCTCTTAAAATATTTCAAATCGAGGGTGAAGGGGTAATTGAAGCACAGATTCACGAATTTGGGAAACTGGAGGAAATATTCGAGGATATGGATGGTGATGTATTTGACAGTACTATGTTTTCCTTTGTTCCAATCCATGAGCTAAAAACTAAACTACATACCTTTAAAGACCAAGGAACTGACCTGCACGGTGTCTACCAGTCACAGTTTTATCATTTTTTCTCTGACCAAACCCTAAATTACCCATACTTTATGGTCTGGTGTGCCTCGAATTATTCCCCTTATGAAAGAGTAATAATGGATTCTTCTAGGTCTAGGATACTTTTCCCCATCAATTCCTTGGTTATCAAAAATTCCCTTGAAGTTCCACCATCGCTTACCTTGAACCAGGAAGATTTTAACAAAGAAAACCTAATTGGACAGTTCAGACAGACCGCTATCGAGGAGAAACAATAGTTTTACTCTAAAATCCTTAAATCCGATGTGGTTATTGTAGATCATCCATTTCCCCTTGATGTTAGCTTGTTTAATGAAGAATCTCGGCTAGTTAGTTCCATGTTGAGTTAGTTTTTGGGTCTAGATACATATAGGTTTGTCCTAGAGTTATTATTGAGTCTGTCATTTAAAATGAGTATGATTCAACCAGAGTCACAGTCCAGTCAGTTACCCTATCTTAAGTATGATAAATTCCTGGTTAAGAATATTCATTCACAACTGGTGAATTTGCACACAACCAGAAATTTCATATTTCAATCCTACTTGGTTAGGATTTTTTTGTTCTTCAATGAAGAGAACCTGCAATTTCTAGAAATGTTTCCTATTGCATAAATCAGCAATAACAGCTTCAATTGCATGAAACTCATCATGGCAGAGATATATATAGTGATGTTTCAGAGTAACTGGCCCATGGTTTTTCCAGAAATGGAGGAGATGTTGCAGTTTGATCCTCACAGAAAGGTGGGAGATTGGTTTTTGCTGAAGGAGCACACTATCATTAGAGTTTATGGTTTTGTCCATGAACCATATATTTTACTAGTGTTCCTAACAACAAGAATTTTTTCCCTATATTTCATCACGCGGAAGCTAACTGTAGAAAATGAACACTTCATAAATTTCAAAAAGGCTTCTGAAATTAAATTTCCTTTGAAAGTGGGCCCATTCATCATCAAGAATAAGGTTGCACTCCTTGTGATTGAAATTATTCTACAGGATATGAGTTTTATGAAGGCTACTCAGGTTCATTATGATCCCATATCATTTCTCAGAGGAGGCAGCTAAACAAAAATAAAGCTTTAGAACACCAGAAAGTGGAGGGATTGGATGAAATGGAGAATTGGATGGACTATCAATCAGATGTGGAAGAAACAGAAACTCTACAGACAAATCCTTCTATTGTAGTCAAGTCAAAAGGCATGATTATAGGAACTCCAAGTAAAATTGAAATATATGGCAAGAGAATCCATTCAGAGGTTGTGGATGTTGAAGAAGAAGCTCGAAGACATCTAAGGGACCAAGGATAGAATAAAAAACAGAGTTAGTTGAAGTTGGGAGCAAGAAATTGAAGGAAAAAATCCAAGACCCAGCTTTTGAGGTTCAGGAGTACAATTTTGAAGAGATACAGGAAGGATCGAGTGACAAATTTAAATCCAGGTGTTAGCACTATTTTGAGCTAAGTAGTTGGAGGGGGTTAGACTAGTGAAAGAAAAAGGAAGGTTTGACATTTTCCATATTATATGACCCTGAAGGGTGTCGATCGGGTTTTTATATTCTCTAAGGGGTTTTATTAATGGATTTGAAACACAAAATTACTGAAAATCCCAAATTTTAACCTTGAAAATATGTCTGAATAAGACAAATTTGCTCAAGGTTATGTGGTGACAGGAATGGAGGGCCTGGATGGACAGCGGAGAAAATCAAAGGAGGCAGATGATTTCTCCAAGGAAATATGCTCAATCTAAAGGAATTTAGACATTGGCAGAAAGAGGTTAAATTTCATGTAGGATCCAGCCGTTGGATAAATAGATGAAAGTATATCGACGAAGGATAAATATTTCACTAAGCGAACATGCAAGGAAAAATAAATTATGGAGGATTGTGAAATCTTGTACACCCCTCATGTTTCAACGGTTGATATCTGATGATGTTGGAGATCAACAGTGGGAGTGGATTTTGCAATGGTAACATGTGCAACGAATTAAACATTTTATGATTGTGAAATCCTACAGGCGTCGCATGTTTCAACAGCCAAGATCAATCAGTGTTGAAGATCTACGGCGGAGATTTATTTTGGCAGTGACAACATGCATGGGATAATCAGATTTCTCAATTCGTGAAATCCCGTAGGACCCACACATTTCTATGGTCATGATCTCGGGTGGAATAGATCTACGGTGGGAATTCATTTTGCAGCCACAACATGCACGAAAGAATAAATTTTTTGGGGTTGTGAAATCTGGTAGGCCCAACAGACTTGAACGGTGGGGATCTTCGTGGATTCTCGATCTACGGTACATAATGATTTCACAATGAGAACTAGCAGGGAGTAAGTCAGGTTGGAGGATTGCGAAATTGGGTAGGAGCTACATCGTTGGACGATTGAGATGCATGGTAGATTAAGATCTACGGTTGCATATTATTTTGCAGCCTAAATATGCGAGGAGGAATAGAATGGTGGAAGCTGTGAAATAATGTTAAAGGGAAGACATAATAAAGGGTGAGGATTTAAGAAGGTGCAAATCTACGGCTAGCATTGATTTTGAAGGGTGAAGGTGTGAGGAAGAAGAAAATCAGCAGATTTGTGAAATGGAGTTAAAGGGTGTATGAAATGAACGGTTTAGATTTGATCTAGAGAAATTCTATGGTTCAAAATCATTTCGCAATCAGAACATGCTCACTTTCAGCCTGTGACAAAATCTGCGAAATAGGTTAAGGTAAATGAATATCAACAACTTGGAAAGGTCACTATTTAGATCAATGGTTACACTCACAATTTCATATTGTGATCTGCAAGAAAGGTAAGGGAAGTAACGTTATAATGGAGGGAAACAACAGATTAAGTTGGAAAAAGGATCGATGGCACAAAATGAATCATGCAGGATGGAAGGATGAGAATTGTTTCTATTGTAGAATATGCAACATTTATAGGAATATAAAGAATTATAAAAATACCTTGCACATGGAATTGGGGTATTATTTTATTCTCCTGCATTGGCAAATGAAAGATAAAAAACAGTGTGGAAGCAACCAACTCACATAGCATCCTTTAGCCACTTTTCAATACACCATGTAGGCCTTTGTCTCCTCTGAAACTATATAAAATGGCTCAAGTTGAAAATGTAGAGGCCTAGAACCTAGAATACCAGAAAGTTGAAGAGTTGTTTGAAGATAGAGATGTAGAGGTTTTTGACACTATTTTGCTAAATGGACCAATTGATACTGTCAAACAGAAGCTTAAATTTCTTAAGGACCAAGGAACCGATATTCATAATGTTTACCAATCTTACTTCCACTTTTCCACTATTGACCAAACCCTAAATTGTCCCGAGTTTGTTGAATGGTGTGCCCTTAATTATTCTTCTTCTGAAAGAGTGATTATGGATACTACTATTTCAAAAATCCTTTGCCCAGACAATTCTCTTGTCATTAGGAAATCCTTTTCTGTTCCTATTGAGTTTGACCTGAAGTCTAGGGAGTACAATGAAGAACCCATAACTCAATGCTTTAGAGAGTTTGTAATAGAGAAGAAACAGGAATTCTTCAAGAGATGTTTCAAACCAAATGTCGAGTTATTAGACCAACCATTTCCAGTTGATGTCGTCCTTTCAATGAAGAAACCCCGTCCACTGTAACCCTGTTGAGTCAATTTTTAGGTTTAGACACGGACAAGTATATCATTGAGCCCCTTATGAGTCTATTGTTTGTTCTAAGTACTTGTTCAGTTAAGTCTAATGAGTCCAGTTAGTCAATACAAATTTCATGCCTTAAGTTTGATAAATTCTTAGCTGAAAACATTCATTCTCAGTTAATGGATTTCCACAAGACAAAGACTTTCATATTTCGTTCCTATTTACTGAAAATGTTCCTTTCATTTAATGAGGAAAATTTACACCTGCCAAGGATGGTACTAAGTGAGGAAATGTACAAATATTATACTAAGTTTATGAACTTCCTCATGTCAGACATGTATACTGTTATTTTTCAAAAGAACTTGCCAAGGGTACTTCCAGAAATGAGAAATATATTGGAGCTTTCTACATAGAAAAGGATAGGTGATTGGCTCCTATTTGAGCAAGGGACAGAAATTAGGTTGTATGGATTTGTTCATCCACCTTATTTGTTGCCTACCTTATTGACTCCTAGAGTGTTCTCAATATAATTTATTCGACAAAAGCTATAGTGGAGACTGAACACTTCTTAAATTTCAAGAAGTCCACCGAAATTAAATATCCATGGGATGTAGGCCCAATTATCATTAAAAAAAAAGATGCCCTGCCAATGATCAAGAGTTTGCTAAAAGAGATGGGATTTTTTACAAAACCTATTATTAACTATGATCCCTATCATGCTATTTCAAACAAAATACAGACTCTGAAAAGAAATACTTTGGAGCATGAGGAGATTATTGGATTAGAAGAGGCTGCAAATTGATTTAATTATCCAAAAGAGACTCAAAAGGATATTGATATGCAAAAAGATTCAAATTCTTCTGTTAGAGAAATCACTTCATTAAATCCTGGCACTTCCAACCTGGTCTTAAATGCTGAAAAAGTCACACCCTTGGCTAGTTGTTCAGAAAAGACCAACAAAAGAGGATTTTCAGATGCCATGGATACAGAAGAGGGGGACACTGCCAGAACTCCTAAGAATCAAAGAGTTGAAACAGAAGGACAACTTGTCCAAACTACAGAAGAAGGAAGAGGTAAGAAAAAGATGAAATTAAAAGGACATGCCTTTGAGGTGAAGGAATATGCATTTGGTGATACACCAGTTGATTCCACATCTCTGTTTAAAAACAAGATAGAATTGTTGGATAAATACAAAGAAACCAAAGATATAACTTCAAAGGAAACTTTGAAGTTGTATTCAAAAGTAAGGAAAATTTCTAATCAAGATGTGTCTCTTATTGTTGTTAGAGACCATTACCATAACACTTTGAACCTAGATTTAGCAACCAAGAACAAGGTTGATGAAATGAAGATGGATTTGGAAAACGTCCCCATCCCTTACATGATACATATGCACAAGAAAATAGTGGATATTCTCTTTACTGATCTATTGAAAGCTACATTAAAATTGTCAAAGTTGCATACCAATAAAAGCAGAATTGAGAATCAATTGAGGAAGGAAAAGGTGGAGAAAAAATCCCACTAAGCACGAATAAAGAAACTGCAGATGGATTTGTTGGTTGTTGAAGGCCAGGAAAATAAAGGGGCAGGGATACAGAAGATCCTGAATGAAAAGGAGAATGCTATCCAATTGTTGAAAAAGAAATTGAAAATACCTGCTACACAGCTGATACAGGCGTCTGAATTAGATAAACTTGAGAAGGTAAAGGAAGATTTGAGTAGCGAGTTGACTGATTGTAAGCTAAATTATTAAAATTTGCTGAAAAAGAGAAGCAGTGGAAGAAAGACATGGCTCTGGTGGTAGAGAGTGAGAAGACCATGAAAGATAAATTTGATGAGAAGGAAAGGAAACTGCAAGAGAAAGAAAAAAAGTTACAGGACAAGGAGAAAGAATTATAATTGAGAATTACTCCTCCTATAGCTGAATCCAGTGAACAAACAATTGTCTAGACTATGTCACAAGTTAGCCTGAGAGATTTACAACTAACAGGATTGAAAAATCAAAATAAAAACCTAGAAAACCTGGCACTGTAAAGGGAACAAGAGAGAAAAACTTAGGAAGCCAAACCTCAAGCTTGGGAGGCCAAATGCCAGGAATTGCAAACCAAAAGTGATAAATTAATGAAGCAGACAACGAGTCAATTACCAGTATAGGGGGGAAAACATTTCATTTGGGATGCCATCATAGAGGAAGCAAGAAAATTAATACCTCATCTTGATTTTGTGTTGGATAAAGAGGTCGTGATTCAGTCATCCAAGCAGAGTGTAACAGTAGCCATGGAGAAATTGAATAAGAATCCAATTGACTATGCCAACAACGCCATCAACTTTTTGAATGGGTTAACATAAGATGATTTGAAGAAGGAAAATATCAAGGACATAATATAAATTATAACCTGGGCCAGAAAGGTAGTGAACAAATATCATCATTTAGACACAGTCCAGAACAAAATTGATATCATGACACATTAGCTTAAGCTTTTCAGGGATATGTTTGATCCCTTATTTAAGAAAGGACTCCCATTCTTTTTTGAAGAAAAAGGAGCAATGTTGACTCAGTGCAGTCACGCTAAATTCATTGATATGAACCAATCATTGTCTAGAAAAATGATTGTTGACAAGCTGGCTGATGAGTTCAAAATATTTTTTTCCTTCAAAGAGGCATGTCCTCATTTACAGAATTATTCCTACAGGGTCCATATAAAATTGTGTGTGCTGGCAAAGGAGATGTCCACTTTGGAGCTGCCGTCTGCAGAACAATGGAGAACAATAGAAAGTTAAGGAGGACTAAGTACACCTTGCACGATTGAAGACATGAAGATTATAGAGATTTGAATGTTGAAGAAAAGTTATTAGGCAATAGTTTATTTTCTAGAATATGTTAGTAGTTCATAAGTTTCGATTGACACATGTAAATGCAGTTATGCATATTTTTAGTAGTTAGTTATATTTTCAGCTCATGGAGCAATTGTATAAGAACCTCTAAGTTGTATGGAAAAGGGGTTGGAACCCGTGATATTTTGAGTTATGTATTTTGAGACTTATCTTTAATAAAATTGCAACGCCGAATGTTGGCCTTTCCTCAAAGATTCATGTGTTATTTCTGATTACAGTCTGTACTTTCCCTTCTTTGTGAATGTTTTCTTGTTTTATCTTTCATTATGTATTCCTTCATGTCTGAAATGAATGTTTAAGGGTTTAGAATTCATATATGTATATGCTCTGGCTATTATTTCAGATATCCACAAACCTTTTCAACTAAAATTAATGCAGAATTCATCTTATGGTGCTCTGTATTGATGGACTGCTCTTGTTTTTTTCTTATCACCAGACAATCAACATTTTGACTGTAACTAAATAGTTGTCTTACCTTTGTTGAAGTTCCATGCAAACAGCCTTGTGTTTCATAATTATATATTTCGACTCCATAGCCCAATGTTTACTTGCCATGTTTCAACCAACAATACAATATGAATCTTTATTTTATTTACATATATGGCCTTGTTAAAACAATCAGTGAGAGATCCCTCTCTGGAAATTTAAAAAAAAAAGCCAATTTTTTTTCCTAAAGTGGTGCTGTTGTTACCTTGAGATTGCCTTCCCACAACTTGAGGTAAGTTTTGAGTGTTAACACTAGGAGTGACTTGTATGACAAATAAAGACAAGAAAAAGATACTTCTTCAAAAGAATATTTGAAACTCTATTCAAAGGTTAGAAATATTTCAAGCAAGGAGGTTTCACTAGTCATTGTAAAAGATCATGCAAAGAATACTTTGAATCTAGCAGTAGCTACTAGAAACAGAGTTGTTGAAATGAGATTGAACTTGAAATATATTCTAGTACCTGACATGATTCACCTGCATAAACAAACTAGGGAGCTCATTTACACTGACCTAATGAATTCTACTTTGAATGTTTCAAAGTTACAATCAATAGTGTCTAGGGTAGTGTTGCTGCCGCAACTGCTTCCCCAAAATTCGTTGCATTTTGGGGCCCCTCCTTACTTTTTTTTATTTTTGAAAGCACTCTTTCCCTTGTTTCCCAGCTCATTTAAGTCCTCCCAACATACTTAGTCTTCCCTAGAAACTCATGCAGAAGGTTTTTTCCCTAAGCCTGAAGTGTGATTCTGGTAAAAAGTTACTTAGGCGTGACGAAGAAACAAGCCTGTTGGAGAAAATCCATTCTAATTTATAGATCAACGGTTGTGAATCGCGTCGATCAATATATAATGGCCAAGAAAGGGCAGGAGCGAAAGGGCAGAATCGGAAAAGATAAGTTTGCTTATGGAAAAATTTACAAATCCGACTTTCACTTTTCATAGTTGGAAAATTCGACTTCCGACTTCCACTTTCCAAAGTTCGAAGGCGGAAACTCAAAGTTTGAACCTCGTAAAAGTTTGATGTTTCGGCTTCCAACTTTCGCTTCCTGAAGTGCGGAAGCGGAAGTGTGGAGGTGGAACCTTAATATTTGAGCATCACAAAATTGTAATGTTCTAGCTTTCGGCTTTCGATTTCTAAAGTGCAAAAGCGGAAGTGCAGAGGCAGAAAAGCCAAAGTTTGAACCTCGTGAAAGTTTGATGTTTTGGCTTCCGACTTCAGCTTTTCGAAGAGCAGAGGAAAAAAAGAGTTGTCAAGACTGCAAGATCTAATCATCCAAATCAGGCCCAATCCATCTTTTAGATGATCTGAGTCATCCAATCTCTGTTTTTTTTTCTTACTGTGAACCATTGGGGAAACTAAGAATTTAAATTTCAAAGCTTAATTAGATAAAATTGTTTGCATGACAGGGCATTGGTTATTATCTTGTTAATCAATGCATATCATTAAATTGAAGATACTGTGAATTTTGTTGTTTATAGTTCAGATGTAGTTCTCATTAGGTTTCTTTGTATATTGCAGGTACTATGGTTCACAAAGCCAGGATGGTCGCTTGCGAAATAGTCTAAAGGCTACATCAGTGGACGGTTGAAATGAGGATATAGTATTGATCAACGGACGTAAGAGATTTTGTTGTGTGAAGGTGCAAAGATGAAGAAAATTGTTGCAGACTAACTGGAGAGTTTACAACTGTCAATTTCAGCAAGAAAGCCTGAGTACTTGCGGTTAAATCTTCCAAATTGATGCATGTTCTAGCGTTTTTCCCGATTTGTTTTTGTGATCATGGTGAATCTGCCATATCGGATTTTTCTAGGATTTTTGTAACAAAATTTGGCTCTGTTTCGAGGTCAGTCTCGGGATTCCATAATGAATAAGAGGTGCAGAGCACTGGAAAAAAAAAGACTTTTTCCTGGTGAAAGAATTCTGGACCATTATTGTAAAAGAGCTACCTCTTTGCTAATAAGAAGGATCATTTTGCTGGAAAAATGGGTCTGCTCATAGATTTAATCGGGATGTATCGAATGCATACCGTAGAACTATTTATTCTTGCTTCTGTGCATCATGCATTGATATTGTTCTAACCTCCTGGAACTATTTCCTTAGTCATGAATGTCTGTTGCATGTATAAATGTCTATTTTGACAGGGTATTAAATGGTTTAATTATATTAGAGCTACCCCTTGTATTCTTTCTGTTGTGAATGTGATTATTGTGTTGGCGACAGTTATACGTTAGATATTTATGAGCATTTACAATATATTACTTTGAACTCTAAGTTTTCTCCCTGGCCGAGGATAGAATATTTAAGTTTAGCTCTAGATTAGGCATGCATTTAGCTTAGGCACCTGCATATCATTCTTTAAAGAAAAATTTTATAAACAGTGGACTGGGCCGTAACGAGTAAAAGATTAAAGAACTTAATCTATGGTAGTTGGAACCGTGAACCGAACGGATTCCCCACACCAAATGGTGTATGATCTAATTGGGATCGTTCACCAGGGAGAATCCCTAGTGCTTAGTACCTGGGGTTTTTCCAGGCATCAACAGTATTGGCGCTTGAAGGAGGGCCCCAGCCCATGCATGGCTGGTAGAGGAAATCTGATTTTCAGAGAAGATTACACTGGAACATCATTAGAAAATACTTTCCCTGAAAATCTTTTTCCTAAGTTATAAGAACAAGAACAAAAATAGACATGTTCTAGCGAAGAAGAATCAGAACGTTTATATGTTGTCCCGTTTGAACAAGTAGATTTGTTTAGGAGACATACAAAATCCTATGTCAAGAAACTTGGGGGGTTAAAGTTATTCCTACATTACCTAGAAGACGAGCTTCCAAGAAATTACCCTCATACACTAGGGATTCAATTCTTATGGAAAATTTAGAAGAACTAGTAGATCTATCCATGCAAGAAATTGTTCAGCCTCTGGATCAATTAGGTCTGGAATCCCCTGCAGTTTTAGTATTCAGTCAATATCCACTATAGTATCCACCTAGAATTATGGTTGTTGTTAATCAACCTGTGTGGAGAGCAATAATTCCACTCAACCTCGATGCTCCATTGCATGACTTACCCAAACTCCCAAAAAAGGTTTTACCAAAATTTGATCCTCGGAAGGGTGTTTCTGTTAAAGATCACTTACATAATTTTTATATGGCTTTGAATCTATTGAATGTTGACCATGATGATGTGGTTTGCATACTTTTTCAATATACTTTTGAACCTAAAGCATCTTCATGGCACTTTAGTCTGCAAGCTAATTCCATAGTAAATTGGGATAGTTTTGAAAAGGCATTCTTAGGGAAATTTGGCAACCAGAAAACTATAGCCACTCTCATGAAAGAATTACTATCTATGAGAATGGAAAAGAAAGAAAAGGTCCAAGGCTTTAATCATAGGTTCACCACCTTATTAAATAACTTTAGTGCTACGACTAAAGCAACTGAAGAGTCTCTAATAGAGTATTATACTACAACACTTGATCCACCAATAGCAATGTTTGTAAAAAGGTATGGTAAAATTACATTGGTAGAAAACTATGAAGAGGCCAAGAAAGTAGAGGCATATTTGGATAGTATAGAAAAGCTTACACCATAACCTAATTTGAAGCATACGACAAAAAAAGGCCTTTTTTATTGACTAAGCCTAGAGAATAACACTCTAATGAGCTAGAAAATGTAGTGAAAATGGTGCAGAAATTGTCAAACGAAATAGTAGACATGGAAAAGGATAAGGGAGCTAGTTCTTATAGAAAGCCATTTAACCCTTATTACAAAAAAAAAGGAAGAGAATGGGCCATCCCAACCACCTATGCATAATGCTACTATTTTAAATTTTAATGAAGTTGGTATGGATAACTTCTGTACTTTTCACCAAGAGCCTCATTCTAAAAAGAGTTGTCCACAGTGGGTAAATTCTATGACTCTTGTTATGAATCAGTTTTTAGATCCCAACTGACAGCCAGAACAAACAAACGAGGAAACCACAATGGTATTATGGGATTGCGCACCTACTTTGGGGCTTACTGAGGATGAACCTACTGAGGAAAGTCAAGTGTTATTAGTTAATATAACAACGAGAAGTAAAGAGCCAGTAGTGGATGAAAGTATGTTATGGACTAAAATAAATAAGTTCAGAGAAAACATGAATAAAATTGTCGGTCCTGCTCAAATAGCACCTAATCCTAATCTAGCAAATACAAAAGAGGCAATCCCAGTAGTTCACAAACCAATAAAGACAACAACTAATAAACTTGTGTAAAATTTGGCAAGTAAAACAGAGACTACTAAAGAACAGGGCATGGGGTATGATATCGTAGAATACATTAAGCAAACAAAGGCAAACATCTCTTTATTTGAACTATGTAATTTGCATCAGCAAAGGAAGAAACTTCTAGAAGCTTTAATCCACAGCTTAGCAGTATCCCAGAAGCCATAGAATCTGATGATGAAGTAAATGAAGTGAGCATTGGGGAAAAGTCTAAATCTCAGACTTTACCTTTTCTGTTATCATTTGAGATTTTTAATTATAATGTACATAACTATTTGGTAGACTCTGGGGCTTCATCAAATGTCATGCCACTTTCAGTATGAAAAAGTATTAATGGCCAACCCATACCATCCCCATCTCGGATAATTCAACTAGATAGATATGTTGTTAAAGTCATAGGGGAAATGAAAGAGTTTTTTATTCGTTTGTCTGTAGATCCCAGAGTTTGTCAGTTCATAGATATTATGGTAGTGGATATCCTAGAATCATATGGATTAATTTTGAGTAGGGACTGGTCAGCGAAACTAAATGGTTCCATTGCAACCGACTAGTCTCACATGTGGTTGCCATTCAACAATGTTCAAAACCAAATTAAAGTACTGAGAGAACCACAAATGAAGTATAATGTAACTCAGTTAGAAGGGGAAAATGAACCTATGAACTTCTCATCTTCAGTCTTGGGGAATTACTATTCGGAACTCGAACCAGAAAACTACCGGGATAAAGAAGCAAGTTGTGAATTAGACACGGATTCCGATCTCCTTTAATTCTCATAGACTGATAATATTGATTGTAATATAGTAAACTTAGTGGCTGACGTAGGAAATGAGACTAACCAGTTAGAGTTAGATGATAGATTTTGGTTTCTGTATTTTGATGGTTCTAAATCCCAAGAGGGACCAAGGGCAGGTTGCATCCTGGTTGATCCAGATAAGAATAGACACTTCCTCTCTTGTAGACTAGAGTTTGAATGCACAAACAACACTGCTGAATACGAGTCTCTAGTATTGGGCCTGTAGAAAGCTATTGAACTTAAGGTTAAGAATTTAAAAGTTTTTCGGGATTCTGATATAGTAGTCAGACAAGTAAGAAACACCATACATTGTTTATCTCCACATCTTAAGGGATACCAACTGGAGGTATGGAATTTGATTATGCACTTCAATGCTTTCAATATAAATGCAATACCTAGACTGCAGAACATTGCAGCTGATTTATTAGCTACTTTTGCATCTAGATTAGTGCCAACTAATAACAAGTGTTTTATCGAATTGATTTTCAAGCCTTTAGCACCGGACATTGTTGCAAATCTGACATTGTTTAATGATGATGAACAAATCATTGATTTTTTGACAAATGAACAATCTTTTAAAGAATCCATAATAGATGAAGAAGAACATTTGTCGGGTTTACACAATGAAGATGCGATTCGAGGAAATTTCATGCCTAAAGTGGTAAGAACCCTCGAAGAGATGTTTGATCTGCAGAGTAAATTCCGGAGACCAACCAATGTGAAGATGAACAGTTCATCAATGCAACATGAGCTAGTCAATCTAGGATCAAAAGCTGGACCTAAATACATCAATTTGGGAAAATGTCGCTCGCCTAGTGAAAGATGTAAGTTCATCAAGTTGTTTCAACAACACAAAGACATATTCTCCCGAATGTATGAATATCTGAAGACTTATGACACTCGCATCATCTAGCATGTGACTCCATTCAAAACAGGAGCAAAATCGTTTCACCAACAACTTAGAAATATGCACCCGAAGTTAGAACCTCTGATCCATAACAAAGTAAAGAAATTACTAGATGCAAAGATCCTTTCCAAGTTTCGACATTCAGAATGGGTGGCCCATCTAGTCCCGATGAGGAAAAATTCAGGAGAGATAAGGCTATGTGTTGACTTTAGGAACTTAAATAGAGCATCTGATAAAGATAACTATCCGGTTCCACCAATGGAATAGATTTACAGATGGTTTCAGGCTCAGAAATGTTCTCTCTATTAGATGGATTTTCAGGGTATAATCAAGTGTTAGTGGTCGATCAGGACTGATTAAAGACAACATTTCATACAAAGTGGGTAACATTCGCTTATAGAAGAATGTATTTTTGCCTCATGAACATCGCAGCAATGTTTTAGAGCACCATGGACATTGCATTCATAATTTAAGTTTCCATTGTGTAGTAGTGTACTTGGATGATGTAACAGTTTTCTCCAAGAGAAGAGAAGACCATGTTTTTACTTAAAACATATTTTTTACCGTTGTAGGAAATATTGTGTATCTCTGAACCCAAAGAAGAGTATATTTGCAGTTCTTGAAGGAAAATTGTTGGGATACATCATTTCTAATAAGGTAATCTCGATAGATCAAGAGAGAGTGGAAGCTATAACTCAGATTTCCATGCCCCATAATAGGAAAGCTATGCAATCATTTATGGGCACAATAAATTTTGTTCGGAGGTTTGTCCCTGGTTTTGCTCAAATTGTGAAACCTCTGCAGCAAATGGTGAAGCAAAGTGTGCACTTCAAGTGGAATGACATTAATAAAGTCACCTTTAAAGATATCAAAACAGCAATAGCTCAGGAACCTTCTTTGAAGAGTCCATACTTTGAAAAGGACTTAATTTTATATACCTTTGCTTCAGACAACTCTCTCGTAGTAGTGCTTACACAGAAAGAGGAATTGGGAGACGAATACCCAATATCATTCATGAGTACTGGGTTACAAGGGGCTAAATTAAATTACCCAATAATGGACAAGCAAGCATATGCAGTCTTCAAGGTAGAAAAACAGTTCAGACCCTATATTCTAAAAAACAGAGCAAAAGTTGTAGTTCCTCATCCTGTTGTTAGGTATCTTTTTCTACAAAAGGAACTGTGTTATCTCCGAAAATAATTTATTTTGATAGTAGGAAGGATATGAATATCACTGACAGTTTGAAAGCCTCTGTTTTTTTATTTGGGTAAAAATTTCACAAGTTGTAGCTTTCGGTGGCTTAGGCGAGGCTCAGAACATCTCATTAGCCACCAAAAAGAGGTTTTCTTTGGAAAATTAAGAAGGAGTGTGACATATACGCTAACCACCGAAAGAACAAAAAAAATTCCCTCCCTCATGTTTTTACACTACAGTGACAAGCTTGGGAAATTACGCAGGTGCAATTAGAGCTCCAAAAACTGAAATTATATATGAAATGAGTCATTCAATGACTTCTATTAATCAGTTCTAGACACCTCTATGACAAGACATGGATGGGCATTGGATACACATGATGGAAATGGTTTCTTACTTGACGAATCTTATTCTAGTGTATGATGAAATACAAAGCTCGCCTGAACTTTTTCTTTTGACAGAAGGTCGGAGCTCTAATCCTCTGCGATGCTGACATTTTGGAGGTTTAGTCCTCTATGTCTCCACCACTTAGTGGCTTGAGGTTCCGATCGCTGATCATCAATGGTCTAAGGTTCCGATCGCCGAAGACGAGTTTTGTGGCTTAAGGTTCTGATCGCAAAGCTAGTGGCTTAAAGCGTCGACACTGCGCCTTCTAAAATCTGGTCTAAAGCTCCAATGGGATAGTTGCTAGAGCTTTTGATGACCAATCGTGAAGCTAGTGGTTTGAATCACCGACACTACAGTAGCATTCAGTCTTAATGTTCCGACACATTAGTGGTGATAGGTTCCGATCGCCAACAATTAGTGGTTTAAAGCGTCGACATTGCGGAAGCGTTCAGATAAGAAGTTCTGACACACTTGTGCCTTGAGGTTCTGATCACCCATCATTAGTGGTTTAAAGCACCGAAGCGTACAGTTTTGGGATTTCGATCGCGAAGTTAGTGATTTGAGATGCCAACACTGCAGTAGCATTCAGGCTTGGAGTGTCGATGGGCTAGAGGACATAACTTTTGATCGTCGATGTAGAAACCGTCCCGACGCTAGTGATTTGAGACGATGACACTGCGGCAGCATTCAAGCCTAGGGTGTTGACGGGTTAGAAGTTATAACTTCCGATCACTGACCACGGCAGCAGGGTATAAAATTTCGATGGATTAAACAAGAAAGGTCACGTCAGTTAACTGCCAAAACATTGGCTTTTGGCGGCAAATTTACACTGGACCAACAGCAGCGATCACTAGCAACCACTTCAGTTATTAAATGATTCACTCAGTGAACTAGATCTTCGCAATAGATAGACAAATAGTTAGGTAGGGTTTGAAACCCTATTATGAAAAAACTATCACTTTTTAGTATTTTGTTGAAAGCATATCGACGTTTTCAAGATCTGGACTTTCTGTAGAAGGCTATAAAGCCTAAGATCAATTTTGTAAGAAGGGTTCAACTTCGGGGATTTATAAGCCTATAATGCTTTCACACGTCTCATTTTACTTATTCATGATATAAGCTCTTTTGTTGTGATCTATTCAGCCATCATCTCTTTCTTTACTGTATTTATGCCTGAATGTGTATTTAGGTCATTTTCAGATTGATTAGAAAGCTGATAGGTGTCATCCTATTGGTTTGTTAGTGTGATTTGATTTATAAATACCATCCTCATCAGGATTTAGCCATTTATATGCATGTGTTTTGTATGTAAGTCTGTCCGTCTGGTGAGTTCTCCATCCCTGCACCTTATTGTCGAACTTCTAAGCAATCGTAACTAAAATCCTTGTAAATGAGTGAGTTTTATGCATGCCTTGAGAGTGGAAAGGTTATATAGGTCAACTGACTTTATCCATATCAGAAAACCCAAAAAACATTATAAGTTACCAAGAATCCTCGAGCTACAACCTAGAGGAGTTTCTTGGAGTGATAACAAATTGGCATTGTTGTCGGGGAGAGGAGACTGAAGCTCAATCTTCCCTGGGAGACGACATAGCTCCATGCTTTAATGATAGACGAAGCTTGGACATTATTATGGTTGTAATCATCTATCTAGTGACTCCATTGATATAAGGTGGCTTCAAGAAGACCAATTACTAGAGTAAACCCAAAGGGGCCACCAGCAACACCAATTTCAGATCCAGAATAAATTTTGAGGAAAGCTAGGGCTTTGCTAAGACAGACCAGCAGTGTTGCACAAAAAGCTACATCAGGTATTTCAAGAAATCTTTCTACTATTATTTCTGCTGTTGAAACTCTTAATTCCCATGAATTTTTAGATACATCAGAAAAATCTAGGGGTTGAGCATCTTCAAGCACTGCTGCTTGTGAAGATCCAATCCCTGGTGACTCCACTGGGATAAGTATACCACCAGCTTCTCAGCAAGTATCTTCAACGGTGCTGCCTTCCACAACCCTATCCATACTCATTTCCAATATGGCTGCCCCTCAATTGACCAATATGGAAAGGATCTTGATAGCTAGGTATGCACCCCTAATTTTTCCAAATCCTCTCACAGCCATGCCTACTGGGGATTATCTCAAGTATATGCCTAAGTTTATAGGGGAAGGGGATTTCACTGCTGAAGAATATCTAGAGGCTTTTTACAGCTATGCTGAAAATATTAACATAGAACAAGAAGATGTATGGACTAGGGTTTTTGTGCAAAGCCTAGATGGCCAGGCTAGGAAGTGGTTTAAGGAACTGCCTATTGGATCATGGCAAGCATAGAGGCCCTAGATGACATTTTCCTAAATCATTGGGGAGAAAGGAGGGACCACCTCTACTATATCACATAATTGAGCAACCTGAAAAGAGAAAATGGGGAGTCTGTCTCCAACTTTACCAAGAGATTCAACAATATGTACAGCAAGATCCCTACCGAAATTAAGCCCATTGATAACTCAGCTAGGATAACTTATGCAAATGCCTTTGACTCTGACTTTTGCTTACTTCTCAGATAAAGGAGGTATGCTTCCTTATCACTCATGCAGGATGCCGCCCTAGAGGTAGAGTCAAACATTCTGGCATCCCAAAAGGTCAAAGGGAAGATAGACAGGAAAAAGCAGTCAGCAGACTCTAGTGGGGCTTCTGCATCAGAAAACAAGATTGACAAAATGACCAAACTATTAGATAACCTAACTACTGAAATGTCTAAATTGAAGGACCAAGGACATCTACCTATGAGGGGTAAAGGGCCAAGTGACTTTGCTCCTCGAAACCCAAATTTTGTTCCTTATAGAAGAGGAAACCCCCTAGTTCAGATTCTCAGAAGGGAGAGAAATCAAGGGGAAGATCAGAGGATAAGAGCTCCATTTCAAAATGTTGTATTAGAAGAAGAGCCTGAATTCATTGAAGAAGAAGGAGAAGTTGAAGACAATATCCACTGCATGGAGGATGAGGTGGACTGTTCTTTTCTCACACAGGCAGAATATGAGGAAGCCCTGATTGATGAGCATATCACTGAAGAGGCTGTCTATCAGGCTGATGGTCAGGGAGGTTACAAACAGAGGTCTAGGTTGGTTGCTCCCCTCAAGAAGAATGATGTACCTGTCAAGCAGCCTACTGCACCAGCTAGAAAGGTTGTTGTTTTACCAAAGAAGGGGGTTGTCCCATCCAAAGCATTGCAGAAACCAGCATCTCCAGCCACACCTGATCAAGTCCAACTCAAACCTATAGCTCATGAGGTAAGGTTTCCAAATAGGCTGCATTATTCTTTCAACCTTGAGTCTGAAATTCAAAAATTGAAAATCCCTTTCCCTTTAATTGAGCTAATGAAGAATGATGCATTCAAAACCTCCATTCTAAATTCCCTTCAGCCCAAGGTGCACATTGACACCGACTTTGTGAACCTGCAAGATGACAATCCTGTTGTAACCCTGGGCCCCATGATCAAAGACCTAAATGACTCCTGCCCACCATTCTATATATCCTTGAACATCCATGATAAAATCGTCCATAACTGTCTACTGGATTCAGGAGCCTCTCATTACCTAATGCCAAAGGCTGTGATTGATGAGATTGGACTCGGCATCACCAAGCCCTAGCATGATTTATTCTCCTTTGACTCCAAGAAGGTCAAGTGCTTGGGCCTCATCAAAGACCTTGTTGTAAACCTAACTCAGCTATCTTCAAAAAGCATCATGCTGGACATTGTAGTGGCTAATATTCCTCCAAAATTTGGCCTCTTGTTGTCTCGGTAATGGAGCAAAAGACTAGGTGGCACCCTTCAGATGGATCTCACATATGCCACCATTCCCATGTTTGGAGGGGATACTAAGAGGCTGTACAGGGAAAATCATCTAGCATACATTATAAGCAAGGAGAGCCACTCAATGAATCACCCCATCTATGCAGTGGACACTGATTTTGGGTCTTGCATTTTGCGAATAGATGATACTCAGCAGACATCAGTTCAGCTCACTAAGCCCACCTGTCAGCAGCCTGAAGAAGTAACAACAGCAATCTGGACCATGTATTTTGATGGGGCTAGCACTCAAAGCTCAGTAGGTGCGGGTGTAGTATTGATCTCCCCATCTAAGGAAAACATTCACCTGTCTTATAAGCTTGATTTTAAAACCACTAACAACAGAGCGAAATATGAAGCCTTGCTGCTAGGAGTTAAAGCTACCAAGGAGATGGGGATCATGTGCATGAATATTTTTGGAGATCCAGACCTCGTCATACAGCAGGTCGACAACACTTTTCAGACAAAAAATATCAGACTAAAGGCCTACAGGGACGAGGTATGGAAACTCAGATACTCCTTTATGTTTTTTGAACTATCATATATTCCTAGGACTTTAAATCACCTGGCGGATTCCCTGGCTGTCTCTGCAAGTCTGTTTGTTTCTCCCTTACCTCCTAAGCTCAGCTATGATGTTCAGGTCAAGTACAGACCCTCTCTGCCAGACAATGTAAAATTTTGGAAGGTGTTTGAGAATGTTGAGGAGCTTATTAAATTCCTTCAGTTAGTAGATGAATTCTCTGACATGCACATAGACCAGGAAAACCTTAACATGGAGGAATCCAAACAGCTCAAGTTAAAAGATAAAGTGGCTGAGCAGAACATTGTCCAATTGCCCAGCAACTACATACCCCGAGGTCTAGTACCACTGGAAGAAATGTTTGATCACAATGATGTCCCTCTCAAGCCTTCCAAAAAGGAGCTAGATCCTGCTATCTAAGAGCATAACATAGGCATCCAAAGCCATCCTAAACTGATAAATATTTCCATGGGGTTGAATGCTGATCAGAAGTCTAAGTTTTCCAGCTTGATAAAATAGTTTGCTGATGTTTTTGCCTGGGAGTATCATGACCTAAAAACTTATGACACCAATATCATCTAGCACATATTTCCTTTGGAGAAGGACACCATTCCTTTCAAACAGAAGCTGAGGCCCATCAGCCCTCTCCTATTACCAGTGATTGAAAAATAGATTCACAAGCTCCTCAAAGCCAAGATCATAATCCCCCTCACGTATTCCAAGTGGATTGCAAACTTGGTAGTGGTAAGAAAGAAAAATGGAGAAATCAAGTTGTGTGTGGATTTTAGAAACCTGAACAAGTGTTCCAAGAAAGACAAGTATCCACTGCCCAAGATGGAACACCTATTGCAGAAAGTCTCAAGGGCTAGATTTATGTCCTTCCTTGATGGCTTCTCTTGATACAACCAAGTTGTTGTGCACCCTGATGACCAAGAGAAGACTGCCTTTACCACCCCCTGGGGCACCTTCATGTATGCTAAAATGCCATTTGGGCTAATGAATGCTAGGGCTACTTTTCAGAGAGCCATGGACCTAGCTTTTGTAGGGCTAAAAGATAAATTTGTGCTGACATATTTGGATGAATTGCAGTTTACTCTCACAGCCATCATGACCACTTGCAACATTTAAGGAAGGTATTTCTGAAGTGTAGAAGGTATGGAATATCACTGAACCCCAAGAAGTTCCAGTTTGTACTCAATGAAGGAAAGATCCTATGCCACATAGTCTCAGCTGAAGGTGTAATGATTGATCCAGTAAGGGTGGAAACAATTCAGCAGCTGTCAATACCAAGGTCAAAAAGAGACATTCAGTCCTTTTTAGGCAAGATAAACATTGTGAGGAGATTCATTCCTAATTTCTCCGAGCTGGTAAATCACATAACAGTCATGCTAAAAAGGGATGCAGAAATAAAATGGATCGACCAAGCAAGAAACTCTTTTGAAGACATTAAGAAATCCATCATGGAGGCCCCAACCCTGATTAGTCCCGACTACACCAAGGGTTTTTACATTTTCTATTTTGCATCTTATGACATAGTGGCAGCTGTACTATTACAAAAGAATGATGAAGGTCTTGATCATCCAATTGCATTCTTCAGCATAACCCTGAGAGATGCTGAGCTAAAGTATGACCCAATTGAGATTCAGGCTTATGCTCTCATAAAATCTCTGAAGACTTTCAGAATCTACATTCTCCATGCAAAGGTCATTGCATATGTCCCTTCAGCTGCTGTGAAGGATGTTTTGACTCAGCCTGACATTGATGGGAAGAGAGCTAAGTGGATTTCCAGAATCATTGATTTTGATGTAGACGTAAAACCCACCAAGCTGGTAAAGGGATTAGGTCTGGCCAAACTCATGGCCAAAGAAAACTGTGAACTGAAGGGAATAAATTTCACATGTGTCAAATCAGCAAGGGTGCAGACTGTGGTAGCAGCAGAAATAGAAGTAAATCAAGATCAGAATAATAGTCCATCAATAGCTGAGAACATATCTTCATGTGAGTGGTACTCAAGTATCATTCAATTTTTGCAAAAATTAGAAGTTTATCCTTATCTCACTCCTAACCAAGCACAAGCTCTTAAGTTGAAATCTGTTAAGTTTTGCATAATTGACAAACTGCTATACTGGAGGGATCAGTTTGGAATTTTGCTAAGGTGTCTAGATAAAGAGGAAGCAGAGCAGGTCATGCATCACTTTCATTCCAGCACATGTGGAGGCCACCACTATTGGAAAACCATAGCCCACAAGATCTTAAAAGTAGGACACTATTGGCCAGTCCTCTTTTCTGATGTATGCATTTTTTTAAGGACCTGTGACCAATTCCAGAGATTTATAGGGAAGAAGCAGCTCAAATCCTTTCCCCTTAGGCTCGTTACAGTGAATGGGCCTTTCCAGCAATGCGGTCTGGATTTCATAGGTGAAAAAAATACACCTTCCAATGGATAGCATAAATGGATCTTAGTAGCCACTGACTACTTTACCAAATTGATAGAAGCAGTACCCACCAGGAATGCCACTTATCAAGTGATCATGATATTTTTATATGAGAATATCTTCAGCAGGTTTGGTTGCCCAGTAAGGTTGGTAACTGATAATGCACCAACTTTTAAAGCTGGGGCATTGATTAAAATGTGTGAATCACTGGGTATTCAGCTAGTACACTCCACATCCTATTACCCACAAGGCAACGGCCTGGCTGAGTCATCCACAAAAGCTTAGTCAGAATCATCAAGAAACTGCTAGAGACAAATTAGAAAAGCTGGGATTCAAAGCTTAAGTTTTCTTTATGGGATGATAGGGTAACAGACAAAAGATCCATAGGGACTTCTCCATTCAAGCTAGTTTATGGCACTGAGGCCATTTTTCCTGTCCAACTCATCCTTCCAGTGGCAAAGTTCTTTCAGGAAGAGGAAGATGAACCAAATGATATGGTGAAAAGGATGTTGGATTTGGTGGAGTTACAGCATATCAGGGAGCAAGTTGTAGGAAAATCAAAGGATCATCAACAGAGGATAAAGGACATGTTTGACAAAAGAGCAAAGGCAGACAACTTCCAGGTCAGATATTGGGTCCTCAAGTGGGATGCTGTTAGACAGGACAAGGGGAAACATGGAAAATTCGACTCTTTGTGGATTGGCCCTTTTGTGATAGCCCAGGTACATAAGATTAACACCTTCAAATTGCAGAATCTGGAAGGTGAAGAGGTATTTGATGGCCCAGTAAATGGGCGGTTCTTGAAACTCTATTTTATTTGAGGCTCTGAGGCCTTGTTATTGTAAATTAGTAGATAGTAGGTTGTTTTGCTTTTAGAATAAACTCCATGCCCAACGGAACACTAGAAGATAGCTTCAATTATTCTTTTTCAGGAAAGGCATTTTGGTCTGGGGATTCTTGGTACCTCACTGGGAGGTTCCCATCCCCAAGTAGGAGCCAGATGTTATCTCCCAAAATAATTTATTTTGATAGTAGGAAGGATATGAATATCACTAATAGTTTAAAAGCCTCTGTTTTTTTATTTGGGTAAAAATTTCACAAGTTGTAGCTTTTGGTGGCTTAGGCAAGGCTCAAAACATCTCATTAGCCACCGAAAAGGGGTTTTCTTTGGCAGATTAAGAAGGAGTGTGACATATACGCTGACCACCCAAAGAACAGCAAAATTTCCCCCCCTCGTGTTTTTACACTATAGTGACAAGCTTGGGAAATTACGCAAGTGCAATAAGAGCTCCAAAAACTGAAATTATATATGAAATGAGTCATTCAATGACTTCTATTAATCAATTCCAGACACCTCTGTGACAAGACACGGATGGGCATTAGATACATGTGATGGAAACGGTTTCTTACTTAACGAATCTTATTATGGTGTATGATGAAATACAAAGCTCGCCCGAACTTTTTCTTTTGACAGCAAGTCGGAGGTCTAATCCTCTGTGACACCGACGTTTCGAAGGTTTAGTCCCCTATGTTGCCGCCACTTAGTGGCTTGAGGTTCCGATCGCTGATCATCAGTGGTCTAAGGTTCCAATCGTCGATGACGAGTTTTGTGGCTTGAGGTTCCGATTGCCAAGCTAGTGGTTTAAAGTGCCGACACTTCACCAGCGTTCAGATCTAAAGCTTAGATGGGATAGTGGCTATAGCTTCCGATCGCCGATCGCAAAGCTAGTGGTTTGAATCGTTGACACTGCGGCAGCATTCAGTCTTGAGGTTCCGATACATTAGTGGTGATAAGTTCCGATCGCAGACAATTAGTGGTTTAAATCACCGACATTGCGGCAGCGTTCAGATAACAAGTTTCGACGCACTAATGGCTTAAGGTTTCGATCGTCGATCATTAGTGGTTTAAAGCACCGACGCGTACAATTTTGGGATTCCGATCGTGATGTTAGTGATTTGAGAGGCCGACACTACGGCAGCATTCAGGCTTGGAGTGTCGATGGGCTAGAGGACAGAGCTTCCAATAGCCGATGTAGAAACCGTCGCAACGCTAGTGATTTGAGACACCAAAACTACAGCAGCATTCAGGCCCGTGGCACCAACGGGTTAGAGGTTATAACTTCCGATCACTGACCGCGGCGGCATGGTAGAAAATTTTGGTGGATTAAATAAGAAAGGTCACGTCAGTTAACCGCCGAAACACTGACTTTTGGTGGCAAATTTACATTGGACCAACAGCAGCGATCACTAGCAACCAATTCAGTTATTAAATGATTCGCTCAGTGAACTAGATCTTCGCAATAGATAGACAAATAGTTAGGTAGGGTTTGAAACCCTAATATGAAAAAACTATCACTTTTTAGTATTTTGGTGAAAGCAGATCGAGGTTTTCAGGATCTGGACTTTCTGTAGAAGGCTATAAAGCCTAAGATCGATTTTGTAATAAGGATTCAACTTCAAGGATTTATAAGCCTATAATGCTTTCATGCTTCTCATTTTACTTATTCATGATATAAGCTCTTTTGTTGTGATCTGTTCAGCCATCATCTCTTTCTTTACTGTATTTATGCATGAATGTGTATTTAAGTCATTTTCAGATTGACTAAAAAGCTAATAGCTATCATCCAATTGGTTTGTTAGTGTGATTTGATTTATAAATACCATCCTCATAAGGATTTAGCCATTTATATGCATGTGTTTTGTATGTAAGTCTGCCAGCCTGGTGAGTTCTCCATCCCTTCACCTTATTGTCGAACTTCTGAGCAATCGTAACTAAAAGCCTTGTAAATGAGTGAGTTTTATGCATGTCTTGAGAGTGGAAAGGTTATATAGGTTAACTGACTTGATCCATATCAGAAAACCCCAAAAAAAATTGTAAGTTACCAAGCATCCTCGAGCTACAACCTAGAGGAGTTTCCTGGAGTGATAACAAACTGGGTGAGTGAAGAGGGAATTCGGTGACTGCCCTGCAGGAGTATGACCTAGAATTCAAACCAGATATCATCATCAAAGGTCAAGGGTTGTGTAAGTTGATAGAATATAACCAAACTGAGAAATATCTTGATTAGGAGAATGAAGCTGGAGTGGACTTGATTGATGTGTGTCCTATCTTCACTGCTCCTGGATCTTGGTATAGAGATCTGGTGTACTCTTTGCAACAAGGATATCTGCCGGAGCATTGGATCTCCAAGCAGAGAAGAGCACTTCAGTTGAAGTCAGCCCCATATCAAATAATGGATGGAGTGCTTTTCAGAAAAAAATTATGATGGAGTTTTGCTCAGATGTCTGGAAAGAGAGGATGCCTCCAAGATATTCAAAGAGTTATATGATGGACCAGCAGGAGGACATTATTCTAGGGATACAACAGCTCACAAGATACTTAGGGCTGGATATTACTAGCCAAATTTGTTTAAATATTCCCATGCCCATGCAATAAAGTGGGATGTATGACAGAGGAATGGTGGCAAATTGGCAAAAGTAGCGAGACCATTACAACCTGTTACTATTTCAGAGTTGTTTGAACAGTCGACATAGATGTTATTGGGGAAATCAATTTGAATTCTTCATTACAACATCGATATATCCTTACAGCTACCGATTATTTCACAAGATGGGTGTAAGTGACTCCATTGCGCAAAGTGAACGAAGATGTTGTCATTGACTTCCTACAAGAGAACATTATGACAAGGTTTGGAGCTCCAATTGCCCTTGTGTTTTATAATGCATCTTATTTCTCCTCTATTAAAATAAATGAGTTTGCTTATGGAAAGGGAATTAAGTTGCATTAATCAGTTAATTATTATCCTCAGGGAAATGGTTAAGCAGAATTGAAAAATAAGAACCTCATCCAAATTCTGATGAAAATCGTTATTGAAAATCAGAGAAATTGGCACTCAGCCCTTCCAAATGCACTGTGGGAAGATAGGGTCACTACAAAGAATTCCTTAGACGTGTCTACCTATACTCTGGTATATGGAAAATAATCTTTATTTCCCCCAAACATTCTTCTCTCGTCTTCGCAGATAGCTCAAGCCTCAAGAGGTTCTAGTAGCGAAGTTTTACAAGCACGAATTGACACTTTGTTAAAACTGGGGGAACAACGGCAAAAGACTAAAGATGATTTCAACCAACATTAGGGTATCATCAAAAGATGGTTCGATAAGAGAAAATCAGGTACAATAAACTTTGATGTAGGAGACCCAATTTTGAAATGGGATGATCCCCATGCAGAAAAGAGCAAACACACAAATTTCCAACATTTATGGATTCGCCCTTACCTAGTCATTGGAAAGTTAGGCCTTGCAACTTACAAATTGCAAGATTTAGAAGGGAAGGAAGAAATTCTTCCTATAAATGGCCTTTGTCTCAAACATTACTTTACTTAGAGCCCTAGGAACCCTTTGTACATAAATAAACTTGTTGTTACTGTTTCTTCTAGTTGTTTATTTTCATGTTTGGTTCACCTTATTTCATAGCCTTAGTTTGTTTGCTTTTAATAAACCAGCTCAATTTTTGGTGCTTGGAAGTATAGGGATCTGATTAAACTCAAAAAAAAATTGATGCCAAGAATTTCTTATGGGAAAGAGAAATTATAAAGTTTGATCATAATGAGATTCTTTGACTGTTGGCAGATGATGAAAAGGGAAGCTAGTCTTCCAACTCACATTTGAACCATTGTAACTCGTGTGAAATAACCAAGACTCATGAGTTCTAGAGTACTATCTTGGGGTTTCATCCATTCTCACATTAATACCTGTCTCGGGAAGCATATCATGATGGAACCATGGAAAGGAAGAAGGTATGACAGATGTATGGTATTCAAAATGATCCCATTGATACAAATCAAAAAAGGCCAAAAGGCTTAGATTGAAAAGTTAATTTTCTGAAATATAGTAGTCTTCAATTAAAGAAATGATGTTGAAGAAATAAATCATCGAAACAAAGGTTTTGTCAAAACGGAAAATATCAGCAAGTTTCTTCTCTGTTCATGAGCATGATAAGCAAACAAATCTGTCACTCACACAAAAGGACATTGTGGATGGAAGAACCTGTATCAAGCTCTCAAAATGAAAGAAGCAATCAAAGAATACTCAGAAGACTTTTTCAGTCATAATGAAAGCATTAAAATAATGCTTATAGCATGGGAATGAGGAATAGACGAATACATATGTCTTACTCTGTTCGATCCTGTGGAGTTTTATTTGATGGCAACTTAAAGACAAGGAGTAAAATGAACTTCATACTCTGGCCCCAAGAGAGTTATCAAAACATGACTGAACTCTTGGTTACCCTACTCCCAAATAAATGATATAAAATGTGATGCTTGAAACTTGCATCCCTGAATAAATTTGGTTAAATAAGTCTCAGGAAATACAGTTAAATAATCATTGAACATTCAAAGTGTAGTACCATATGGCAATCTTGTTGTTCAAATAAGGTTTTTTCATAGATCTGTGTTCAACAACTAGTCGCCAATTGCTGCTTCTACAACTCCTTCTCCAAAATTTGTTGCATTTTGGGGCCCCTTCTTACTTTTTTTATTTGTGAAAGCACTCTTTCCCTAGTTTCCCAACTTAGTTAAGTCCTCCCAGCATACTTATTGTTCCCTAGAAACTCAAGCATAAGGTTTTTTCCCTAAGCCTGAAGTGTGATTCTGGTAAAAATTTACTTAGGCATGACCAAGAAATAGGCCTATTGGATAAAATCTGTTCAGATTTATAGATCAACGGATGTGAATTGCTTCGATCAAGATCTAACAGCCTAGAAAAGGTGGGAGCGGAAGGGTGGAGTCGAAAAAACTAAGTTTGCTTATGGAAAAGGTTACAAATCCGACTTCCGCTTTTCGCAGTTGAAAAATATAACTTCTAACTTCTGCTTTCCGAAGTGCAGAGGAAGAAACTTAAACTTTGAACCTCGTAAAAGTTTGATGTTCTAGATTCCGACTTTCGCTTTCCGAGGTGCGGAAGTGGAAGTGCGAAGGAAGAAACTTAATATTTGAGCTTCACGAAAGTTTGATGTTCTGGCTTCCGACTTCTGCTTTCCAAAGTGTGGAAGTGGAAGTGCGGAGGTGGAAAAGACAAAGTTTGAACCTCGTGAAAGTTTGATGTTCAAGCTTCTGAATTTCGCTTTCCGAAGAGCGGAGGCATAAAAGAGCTGTCAAGACTACAAGATCTAACGGTCCAAATCAAGCCTGATCCATCTTTGAGATGATATGAGCCATCCAATATCTGTTTTGGTTTTTTACTGTGAACCATTGGGGAAACTGAGAATTTAAATTTTGAAGATTAATTAGAAAAAATTGTTTGTGTGACAGGGCACTCGTCATTATCTTGTTAATCAATGCATATCATTAAACTAAAGATACTGTGAATTTTGTTGTTTCTAGTTCAAATGTAGCTCTCATTAGGTTTATTTGTATATTGCAGGTACTATGGTTCACAAAGCCAGGATGGGCACTTGTGAAATAGGATAAAGGATAGATCAGTGGACAGTTGAAATCAAGATATAGTCTTGATCGACGGTTGTAAGAGATTTCGTTGTGTGAAGGTACAAAGATGAAGAAACCATTGCAAACTAAATGGAGAGGTTACAACTGTCAATTTCAGCAAGAAATCCTGAGTACCTGCAGTTAACTCTCCCAAACTGATCCACCATGCGCATTCTAGTGTTTTTCCCAATTTGTTTTTGTGATCATGGCGTATCTTCCATATCGGATTTTGTTAGGATTTGTGTAACTGAATTTGGCTCTATTTCGAGGTCAAACTCGAGATCCCATAACGCTATAAATAAGAGGTGCAGAGCACTGAAAAAAATACTTTTTCTGGTGAAATAATTTTGGACTATTGTTGTAAAAGAGTTACCTCTTTGCTAATAAGAAGGATCATTTTCCTGGAACAAGGGGCATGTGCTGAAATTTAATCAGGATGTGTGGAATGCATACTGTAGAACTATTTATTCTTGCTTCGGTACATCATGCAGTGAAATTTTTCTAGCCTCCTGGAACTATTTACTTGGTCATGAATGTCTGATGTCTGTATAAATGTCTATGTTGACAGGGTAATAAATGGTTTAATTATATTAGAGCTACCTTTGGTATTCTTTCTGATGTGAATGTGATTATTGTTATGGTGCAATTATTTGCTGGATCTTTATGAGCATTTACAGTATATTACTCTGAACTCTAAGTTTGCTCCCTAGTCGAGGATATAATAGTTTAGTTTAGATCTAGATTAGACCTACATTTAGCTTAGGCACCTACATATCATTCTTTACACAAAAATCTTATAAACAGTGGATTGGGCCGTAACGAGTAAAACATTAAAGAATTTAATCTACGGTAGTCGAATCGTGAACCGGACGGATTCCCCACATCAAACGGTGTCTGGTCTAATTGGGATCATTCATCGGGGAGAATCCCTACTGCTTGGTACCTGGTATTTTTCCAGGAATCAACAGGTAGAGAACCAATTGAGGCAGGTAAAAGCGGAGAATAAGGTGCATCAACAACAAATTAAGAAGCTTTAGGGAGATATTTTAGCTATGGATAGTGCGGTAGACAAAGAACAAGCAACTCAGAAAATTCTGGTAGAAAAAGACAACACTGTCCAGTAATTAAAAAAGAAATTCAAAATTCCAGCAACTCGCCTAATTCAGGATTCTGAATAGACAGAGTTATAAAGGAGAATGGATCATTATCTCAGGAGCTCAGTCACCACAAAGCTAAGTTGTTGAAGCTTATTGGAGAACAAAACCAGTGGGAAAAGGAAAAAGGTTTCCTTATTGCTAAAATAGATGTTTTAAATGAAACCAATAGGTTTTGCAAAAAAAACGGTGAAGTACATAAACAAATATTGAAGCCATTGTTCAAGCTATGTCACAGGTTATCCTAGAGATAAGGAGATAATAGGATTGAAGAATCAAAATCGGAACTTGGATGAAGCAGTTAAAAAGAATGAAGATAAGAGGAAACTATTTGAGAATAAGAATAAGGAGTTGTTGGACAGGAATGCAAATTGGTAAAACAGCTGCCAGGACAGCTACTAGTACAGGGTGCCAGGCATCTCCTTTGGGACATTATTATTTTAGAGGCTACCAGTATAAGGCCTTATTTGAATTATATTCAGGATAAGCAAATGGGGATTAATGCAGCCAGACAAAGTTGTACAGTTGTAAAAGAAGATTTGAATAGAAAACCAGTAGATACATCTATAAATACAATAAACTTCCTCAACACTTTGTCTGAAGAGGAATTAAGAACAATGTCCATTAAGGAAGGGATTGAAGTAATCACTTGGGCTGGGAAAGTTGTGGGAAAGCAACGGCATATTGAAATAGTTCAAGCAAAAATATATATAATGTTACGTCAAGTGAAAACTTTCAAAGGCTCATTTATATAATTATTTTAAAAAGGTTTTCCTTCTTTTTGGGAAGAAGATGTTAAGTTGATTTCCCAATCTGAATATCAAGCATTGTTGGTTAGATCTAGATTAGATCATAAAAATTTTGAGGACATGAATCATTCCTTATCATGAAAGCTTATAATTGACAAGTTGGCAGTGGAATTTGGATTAGTAAATACATTCAAAAACAATTGGTGCTCAGTTGGCAGTTATTTCTTATGTGGGTCACGTGGAGTTGAGAGTATTGTCAAAGGAGATGGCAAGTATGGAGCTATCATCTTAAATTCAATGGAAGGCCATAGAAAAATTTCGCAAGATAAAATATAAATTAATCAATGAAGAAGTTCATTTCAAGGCTCGAGCTACATTGAAGACAAGCATTATTTAGAATTAAGTTAATAGATTTTCCAAGTAGTTAAGATGAATTGTTTGTTAGGAGTTAACTGACACATGTAATGAGTCTGTTACAAATTCCTATTTTTAGAGTGTAGGTATTTAGTAGCTCAAGGAGAAATCTTGATGTATAAAAGCATCATTTTGTAATTCCTATTTTTAGAGTGTAGGTATTTAGTAGTCTGTTAGAACCCATGAGAAAGAGAGACTTTTTTTGTAACAAAGTTTTAAAGTCAAATAAAATTGCATAGCCAAGCAAGTTTTTCTATTAGAGATTATCATATTGTTCTTTTTGCAGCCTGTACTTCATGTTATCTTTTTCCATTTTGTTATCTTTCATGCTTGGATAAGTTTATACTGAATAAAAATTCATAAGTTTATGCTCTGGTTCTTTGTTTCAAGTATCCACAAACATTTTCCTCTAAAGTTAATATTGGATTCATCTTTTTGATGCCCATGTTAATGAACTGTTCATTTCTCCTTTTTACAATCAACAAAGTGACTGTAAAAGAGTAATTATCCTTCCTCTGTGAAGAAATTAAGCAGTATCAATGATATATAACTTGTGATTTTGACTCCATGCCCAATGTTAGCCACTTGTTTTAGCCACTATAATCTTTAAATTTGTTTTTATATCTGGCCTTTGTGTTTATTTATTGAGAGATCACTCTCTGGTGGGAAAGAAGCTAGATTTATTCCTAAAGTTTGGTTTGTAAGGTTACCTTGGACTATCCTTCCACAAATAGAGTAAAAATATGAGTGATAACAGTCGAAACACGATTAGCATTACATACCTTTGTAAGCGCGGTTTCCAATATTTTGTTGAAGGCCTCGACAGTCCCATTCGCCTGCGGATGGTATGGTGTGCTTTTCTTATGTTGCACCTACAACTCCTTAGTTATTACTCTCACCATTCGATTGATAAAGTGACTGCCCTGGTCACTCATCAATATCCTGGGACATCCAAACCGTGTCATAATATTCTAGAATATGAACCTTGCTGCTGTCGCAGCAGTGCAATCCGCAACTGGTGCAACCTCCACCCACCTTATCAGATAGTCAGTTGCTGTAATAATGTACCTCACACCAGTCCTCTTCCCTAGTGGATTAATGTTACCCACAAAGTCCACAGCCCATTTATCAAAAGGTTGTAGAGTTACCTGTGGCACAAGCGGCATCTCATCCTGTCGTGATGGTTTGCCGATGCACTGACAGACATCGTAGCTACGCGCATAATCTGCTGCATCATTATGTAAATTAGGACACCATAGCCCAAAGCGCAACACCTTACGCATAGTAACACTTCCTCCATAGTGGCCTCCGGTGATTCCTGCATGTGCTTCGGCTAGAATAGGTCCTTGCTCATGCGGTAAGATGCACTGTCGCAAGATTTCATCTGGTCCAAGTTTGTATAATCGCCCAACAATCAGCTGGAAATACAAAGCCTTCACTATCAACTGCTTCTTCTAACTGGTCAAAAGGTCCTATAGGGAAACCCCAGTTGCCAAGAACTGAATGATTGGAGCATAATGGTCATCTGTGATCTCTACCTGGAACAGCTGCGCATCGGGAAATCCATCATCAATATTGGTAGGCTCTTCTCCTGTCTCAATGCGAGACAGATGATCAAGGCCATCATTTAATTGCCCTGGCTTCACAATTATCTCAAAGTTGAATTCCTGAAAAAATAGTAGCCATTTACATATCTTCCCCCCCAACACAGTCTTATTGACCAGATATTGCAAAGCGGAGTGTTATGAGAACATTTTGAAGTGACCGCCCAACAGATAGTGCCTAAACTTTTGCAACATGTAAACCATGGCTAAACCCTATCTCTCATTGGTTGTGTAATTTTTTTTCAGCAAAAGATAACTTCCTACTTGCAAATTCAATCGGATGATCCAGGTCACCCTCACCAGGTTGCATAAGTACTACCCCCAACACAACAAAAGAGGTGTCAACATGGACATGGAACTCCTTGTTCCAATCGGGGAATACAAGTATATGTGTCGACACCATTTTGGCCTTCAGTGTGTCGAAGCTTCCCTGACACTCTTGATTCCACTCAAATGCAGCATCTTTCATTAAAAGCATCTCCATAGGGGCAATAATCATGGCGTATCCTTTGATGAAATTGCAATAGTACCCCGTGTGTCCCAGCGTCTCCCGAAGCATCTTCACATTTGTCGGTGGCAACAGACTAAGGATAAGCATGATATTCACAGGGTTGACCAACAGACCTTGCTTACATATTGTGTGTCCTAACAGTATCCTAAATGGCGCACAAAAAATGCACTTCTTTGAATTCAATGCAATTTGATGTTGTCGACACCTTTCCAGCATCAATAACAGGTTTGCTAAATGATCCTTAACCAAACCATAAAATTTCCAATCATCCATGTATACCTGCAGGAACTTTTGAATGAAATATTTGAACACAGCGACAACCACCCAAGAAAATATCATTGGTGCATTCTTCAATCCAAAGGGCATGAATGTATATTGAAAACAACCTCATTTAGTGACAAATGTGGTCTTATGACGGTCTTCCTTTGCGATTCGGATCTGGTGATACCCCAAAAAGCAATCCGTGAAGGAGTAAATCTCCTGACCGCCTACCCCTTCAAGGACCTCATCTGTAAAGGGAGTTGGAAAAGGATCATGCAGGAAAGCATCATTCAGCTTTCTCAGGTCAACATAAATGTGAACCTCTCTAGTCTTCTTGTCTTAAACCACCATAGGGCTGATCCATTCCTATTCTTCGACGGGCTCAATGATTCCAGTGTCCAACATCCAGTCGAGCTCACCCTTGACTCATTCTTTGTATCACAAGTTCAGTCAGTACGGCCTCTGTCGCACTGGTTTCGCGTCTGGTTTCAATGGGGTTTTCATCTCCCCTAGATCCCCTAATATCCCTTTCATTTCCAAGAACCGTGTCAAAAAGAGATCCTGGAACTCATGAAGTAGATCTGTGATCTGTGACATTGTCTCATTGTCCCAATAGTCCCCAATATTAGCAAACTTTGGGTTTTCTTCCGTCCCAATGTTAACTTTTATGATCTTCAGCGGCTGACTCATGGGGTCAGTTGGTATGTCTAGTGCAGCAACATCGCGACTTCCTTCTGATTTCAGAATATTGACATTCCGCATGTCATCATCATCTTCAGGTTCACCAGATAGATTGTAACACATCATCATGGATTGCATATGATCCTGCGCATGCAGATCTATAGGGTATGCAGCTGGTACAACCTTCAATACTACATCGTGGATGAGTTGGAGTGCATTGTGGACCTCAGGGTTAGCATCCTGGAACCTAAAAGTATGCGCAAAGAAAATCGTCAGCTCCTCCCAATTTATTATGGTTCTATGCAGTTCTGCTGCTACATACCAGGATCTAGGCATCTCATCCAAAGTATGAACAAAAGCATGGACCCACTCATCCTTAGGTCACGATGCCCATAAGGCCTGAAATTCCATCAAATGACCGGTGGGGTCATTTTTCCCATCATATCTCCTAGTGTGATAAATCTATGAATCACCGAAGTGCACCATCATTAATCGTTGACACTGTGCCCATTCATCGATTGTCTGCTTATGAGTCACCCACCAGCATGCTGGGGTGGCCTTCAATGCTTCTTCCAGCGCCAACAACCTCTGTGGTTCAAACTCTTTTTCTTCAAATTCTTTGAGGAATCCGAACAATTCTGGTAGCCCCTCGTAGATCAAAAACTCGATAATCTCAGTCGCAACGTGACGTAGGGATTGTGTGACCAATCCACACTTCCTCAAAGACACCTTATGCAGTCGATTTTGCCAATTTTCTAAAGCATCATCAGAATCATAGGCTGCAGAGCTAGCACCGTGCCATCTGAGTTCTCCATCGATGGTAGGGTGGATATAGTCTTCAGAGATATTGTAGGCATGATCCCAGCCTCTACCAACCTCATTCTTGACAGGTTGAATATATCGACGTCCTTCATGAGGGTCCATGGGAGCAATGACCCTGATATCTTGGTTTTCAAATGTCATAACCTGCTTCTTGAAATTTATAACTGCCATGCTATCATTGGCCCATCCAATCCCCAGCAGAGCGGGATAAGAGCCTCCACCGTCAACTACTTCAATAACATCAAAATCGGCATATGTATTCATACCTTCGACATCAACAACCAGGTTTGAGACGTAGCTAATAAGTTGAACTTTGGCTTGATTTGCTAGTCGGAGTTGCACAGGGGACCATCTTGTTGGGCCTTGGAATTGTCCATTTTTCCATCACTCATCAAGATGCCTTTCATCCATTTTCTTACCATTATTGCCCATTTTTCATTCCATTTTTCATCCATTTGTTGTAGCTGTGCGTAAAACAACATGCTACTTCCATTGATGTTTTAAGTGGTTAATAATGATTATTTTCCTTTATTTTTAATGAATTGAAGACTATTATGCATAATTTTACTAATGATGGTTTATGGAGTGATTTGTCATGTACAAGACGCTCATAGCCAGCTGTTACAGCCTTAATAAAAAATGCATGCCACATAAGAACACCTTGATTCGCGTCTTTATTTGCGGGAATATGGAAATGAATCTCGAAAATCTGAGACATGGGTTTTGTGCATAACATCGTCGTTTACCTATGTCATGGGGAAATCGCTAAACAAACTACGGTTTGCGATATGCAGGTGGTTCTTCGAGAGGGTATTTTCCAGATTTGGTGTTGCGGCCGGTTCCAAAGTTGCCAGCAGTTACGGCCGTGTTTCAGTTGTTACAGATCACAAGCTGGGGGTTCAGTTCCTAATTTTCCATGAGATAATTCTATGTATAAATATGTAATCAATCTCATTGAGAAGGATATTAGGTAGGATAGGAGATGGAGGAATAGGAGAGAACACAATGTTATGATGTAGGATTTGATCCAGATCCATTGTAATACTTTCATTCTGATAATACATGCTGGCAGTTTCTTAATTCTGGAGTTGTAGACTTTTATTCTGGAGATCCAGCTCTACTCAGTGGAGGACGAGCCCTCTTCCCTGAGCAGATGCTAGTAGGGTTAATTGTAAGTTTGTTATTGTTTATATTTGCTTATTGTTTCGTTCTTACTTTCACTCATTAATTGTAAGTTTGTTATTGCATGCTTTCATTCATTAGATTTGTCATAATTGTTGTGTTGATAATTCATTTGGTAGATCATTGGCCAACATAACAATTCCTTTAGATCTATGCAATTAGATCTTGTTTCATGATAATTGATTTTGTTCAAGTGTGATTAGATTTACAGTGTGATCTAGTCTACAAACAGTTACAATTTCATATCAATAGATAACAATGTCAGGTAGAAATTGTGCTTGCATATATCTTGCACGATAACTTTGAAATAAAAGACTTCCTTGGGTTGATAATTTATGTTTAGCACTCTGCATGTTAAGTTTTAATTAACTGGCATATAATGGGCATGAAAAATCCCAACGTTGGCTTTCCCATCAGCTTCCAAGTCTGCTTGGTCAAAATATTCACATAAGACCCAAGATCCATAATAATTGAATTGGCTTCATAGTCCCCGATCTAGATGTTCATTCTCATCTCTTTACATGTCTTTCTCTTCTAGAGAGATATCATTGTGAAATCCTTCAGCGTCTGATTATGGTGGTACAACAACTTCTCAATCTCAACAAGAGCCTTAGGATCTCCAGCTAGCGACAGACAGCTCTCAAAAAACTGTTGCAAGGTACCATGCTTTCGCGGTGGTCCTGCCTCTACAGAAGGATCAAAAGCAGATGGCATTTCAACAACAGGTGACTTACCCGGATTTCTCCTGATTGCATGCTTGGCCTAAAAGAAGGTATCTTTCTTTGTCGCAATATAAAATGCTACCTTTTTTTTCCCAGCAAATTGAACTTGTTGATAGGGTCCATCTTCTTCGGTCGTCGCACTTGCACAAGGGACGATGGTGACATCGACTTCCTGGGTTATGGGTTCTTCTAGAATCGTCACAACCATTGGTCCTTGATTCTAGTTCTGAGCTTGGTTCAGGAGTGGATTTTGATTTAGCGGTGGGTTCATAGGCTGATTTTGAGTTTGTAACAAGATCTAAGTCTGATTATGCAATGACTATTGGTTATGTACTTGGTTTTGGTTTTGGAACTGGTTCTTCAACAGAGGGATGTTCGCGGCCTGCCACTTCGCAATCAACGAAGGGAAATTTTCAACATTATGCTCGCTTGCTGCGCAGTACGTACACTACACATGCAGACACTCCCTCTAGTAGTGCCCAAATACTCCATAGTTGTAACACTGAATTGACTCTCAACCTCATCCTCCCCCTCATCCAAATCCTCCTCCTCATCCCCTAAATCCTCCTCGAAATCCTCTTTTCCACTGGTACTGTGGTTGAGCCACTTTCTGATATTGTGGTTGGGCTAGCTACTGCTGGGGATTTGGTTGTTGTTGAACGTAGTGTACTGCTTGAACATACTGCAGTTGAGGCTGAACGATCGGCAATTGATTGTACTGCGGTCACAGTGCAAACTGTGGTTGGACCACAAACTGCGGCTGCAGTACGAACTGTGGCTGTGACTGCAATGGAATAAACTACATTTGTGGAGGTGGTGTATACTACACCTGGGATGTCAGTTGCACCATCTACGGCTGAGGCTGGAACTGCTGGATCACACGAGGATCCTCGCCCTTCACAAAATATGAATCATATGTTTTCTCTTAAAACAAGTCATAAGCTCGGCAATCTTTATCTGCGTGCCCCATTGAGCGACAAAAGTAGCAATACAAACTTTTTTTCCTTCGTAACCATATTCTGCATGTGGCTACATTCTTCATGTCGATGCCCGTATACCTGACATGCGCGACACCATGGCACACCAACGCAAATCAAGGGGTTCAGTGCTCCTAAGAGAAAATAATTTTGGAAAGTTAGGAAGGTGTCCTTGGTGTGTCCATCCACGTGACACCGTGTGCACCAAAGGTCATCATGTTCTTCCCTTTCCTTCTTAATATCTTGCAGCTGGAGTGTCAAATTTGCTAGTTGCGCCTGAATCTGGTTCATGCCAACTGTAGTCTCCCCTATAATCAACGCCTCTAACTTCATCACGATCTCCAAAGCGTTGCTCCGTGTCACAATAATTTTGTTTCATCAACGATTGTCTAATGTGCGATACTAGTGTAGTGATGAACCACTCCTTATGCTGAACATCACTCATTTTGAAGCTGACTCAGGCCATCAACGTCTTAAACCGTTGATCAAAATCCCAAACAATTTCATTCAAAAACTGCTTGATCCCCTTGAGTTCTGTAATATATTGGGCCTCATATTTTGGTTTCTTAACCTCCTCAAATAGCCCTTCCTGGATCTCATTCAATTTTTTTACTGCGGTCCCCTGAGGAACCTACATCAATCTCATGTACCAATCAAGTGCACGACCACTGAGGGTGGTCGCCAACTGGTGTTTCTTGATATCATCATCCACAATATGTCTGGTAGTCCAGACTACTTCACACAAGAACCAGTACTACTCTGGGTCATCAGTCCCGTTTCCATGGAATATTGGTAGCTTCATCATGTCGCCCACCATTCTGGTCCGTCTTCTTCCAAATGGTGTTCTACTACTAGACTGTTGCTGGCACGTCGGACAAGTCGACGTAGACTGCACTTTTATACCTATCTATGGAGTAGTGCGTGGAGGTGTGGACACATTACTGCTATGGTTCGAGCTTACTGTTACCCTGGGCGTAGCCTGGATCTGGTCGTCCTCATCGTCACTGTAGGGTCGCTTCGTCCCATGTGGTTTTTCTTTGTGGCCTTACATTTCAATCACGGTAGGACCTTCCCCCGTCCTCTACCTCTTCTCTTGTCGAAACCTTGATCCTCCCCTCATACAACCACTTGTTTCCACGGTGACCCTCACAGTCTCATCAGAACTCATACCCATCTACCCCTTATCTTGCCATTTGTCGGCCCCCTTTCGTCGAAGTGTCCACGGCCTTTGCACACCATAGTTCCACTACTCGAGGTGCATTTTTAGAATACCCTTATCGCAAACAAGCATCTTAATAGATAATTGTAGAGACAGCAAGAACCTACCTCATGGTCCGTTGAATAACTCTCTTTCTACTTCGTTGTGTGACTTATTGGTATCGACTGCAAACTCAGTGATGTATCCTTCCAGAATACTATCCATCCGTACTTCGACAGTTCACGATGATTTGTTGTCAGTTTCTTGCATCTCCTCGATCAGTTCATGGGTCTAGGATGTCGGCTCCCCTCCTTGATGGTTGGTCTTTTATAAGTGAACCACGCTAGCCACTCGTGTAGTATGATAGGAAATTCACAGAAGAACCATTCGTAGACACTATCGTAGATATATCTGGCAAGCCAATTGGTTGTCAATAACTTCAGATTTTGAATCTCTGTTTCAGCAAACTCTTGCAGCTTTAGGTCGAACCAATCTTCGATCTCTGGTTTAGTCAAATGCCACAACATATCCTCCCTTCAGTTGCAATGGAACCATTTGTTGGCAAAAACCCACCAACAAAGCCTTGTCGAAAGGGGTTGTCACTATATCAACGCCCAACTAGTGTGATCTCCCTAAGCACTGGACCAGACAGGTTTGATCCTGACCGGCAACACCCACAGAGCGGATGAAGTCTCACTCGAGATGTCAGAACCAAGTTTCTGGCAGTAAGAAGAGAGGGCAGGGCACCAGTGACTAAACAACATAATCATCAAATACTTCAGAGATAGTTAATTAGAATCGTAGCATTCATCACAGATCTATCAGCATAACTAATAGATCGCTAACATATTGCATCATTCACTTATTCATCGCAGCAGTAACATTCATTCATATAACAGATTCAGTAAACATCCATCATTGACATCGCAGCAAATAAAGATAGGAAAGAAATAAGAGCCAAGATCAATTTAGGGCAACATTGGTCATGTCATATTACTTATGTGCAACAGATCCAAATTATTCAGTACTTCTCCACAGCAGGAGACTAATCACAACCCAAGATTCAAGAGTTGGTCGACACAAACAGAGTCAAAACTGCTCAAGAACAAAATGAAGCGACAAGATCATAATCATATCACAAAAATGGATTGATCGATTGATCTTTCACCTCTATGATGCTACTCCATGATCCTATTACAATTACAATTCTAACTCTATATATAGGCTTGCACCTTTACATCCAAGGTCCACTTCTAACAAACTAATGACCTATATCCACAAAATGTGGTCAAACAGTACAAAAATGCATAAGAAATTCCAAAAACAGTTATTCTTCCACCTATCGCACCGATTTGGTCCTGCTCAGTGTTACGTGAGCTTGCGCAACCTCCGCGGTGCTGCCCAACTCACTTACCCAATACCCCTACCAACAACAAGTTCATGGTCGAGGAATTTGCGAAGTTGACCCCTATGCACTAAAATTACACATTCCCTTACTAAGCAAAACCCTCGTTTCAAAAATCAAACTAAAAGAGGATCCCTGGGCCATCGAACTAGAGGAGAGGAGAACCTGTAGCACTCTTTTGATCTCCTGATTCCAACATATTGGATGGTTCCTCGATCTTAGCCATGGTCATCATTCTATGGCACATTGAAGCTCTCCTCCCAGAGGCTTCAAGGGACACCTACTGAATCCCTACTGGGGGCATAGAATTTCAACCATGAAACAAAACTAGGTTCCGAGAGGTGTTGCAAGTTGTTTATGTAGGTTTTACATGGGAATGCTAGCCACAAGTTCTCAGTCGAGAAATTTTCAAATTTGACACCTATGTGCAAAGATTGCACATTCCCTTACTGAGCAAAACCCTAGTTTTCAAAAATCGACCTAAAAGAGGATCCATGGGATATGGATCCAAAGGAGAGCGGAACACGTAGCACTATATCAATGTCCTAAATCCAACGAAGTTGACAGTTCATCAATATGAGCCACAGTCATCATTCTATGGCATGTTGAAACTCACCTCCTAAATGCTTTCAGGGACACCTACTAAATCCCTACCGGTGACATAGAATTTCAATTATGCAACAAAAATGGATCTCAGGAGGTCCTATAAGTGTGTTTAGGCAAGTTTCATGTGGGAACACTAGACACAAGTTCTCAGTCAAGGAATTTGCAAAGTTGACCCCTATGTTCAAAATTACACCTTCCCTTACTGAGCAAAACCCCAGTTTCCAAAATCGACCTAAAAGAAGATACCTGTGCCATGGAACCAGAGGAAAGGGGAACCCTTAGCACTATCTAGATGTCTTGAATCTAACAGAGTCAATGGTTTATTGATCTGAGACATGGTCATAATTCTATGGTACGTTTAAGCTCACCTCCTCCAGGCTTTCAAGGACACTTATTGAATCCCTACCTGGGGCATAGAATTACAATCGTGCAACAAAACTTGGTTCTAAGAGATCCTGCAAGTTTTTTTAGGTAGTTTCCATGTGGGAACGCTAGCCACAATTTCTCGGATGAGGAATTTGAAAATTTGATCCCTATACACAAAAATTACACAATCCCTTACTGAGCCAAACCCTAGTTTCCAAAATAGACCTAAAAGAGAATCCTTGGGCCATGGAACCAGAGGAGAGGAGCACCCCTAGGACTATCCCAATTTCTTGAATCCAACATAGTTGATGGTTCATCGATCTGAGCTGCATTCATCATTATATGGCACATTGAAGCTCACCTCCCAGAGGCTTTTAGGGACACCTGTTGAATCACTAACCGAGGCATAGAATTATAATTCTGCAACAAAAGTGGGTTTTGGAAGGTCCTATAAGTGTGTTTAGGTAGGTTCAACATGGTAACACTAGCCAAAATTTCTTAATCGAGGAATTTGCAAAGTTTACCCCTATGCACAAAATTTTCACATTCCCTTACTAAGCAAAACCCTAGTTTCCAAAATCAACCTAAAAGAGTATCCTTAGGCCATGGAATAGAGGAGAGTGGCACCCTAACACTATCTTGATGTCTTGAATCCAACGGAGTCGATGATTTGTTGATACGAGCCACAATTTTTGTTTTATGTCTATTTGCAAGTAGGTCCTCGTATTCATTCAAGGACACATACCAAATTGGACCTAGGTAAAAGTTGTAAAGGTTTGTATGTTTGATACTACATATTGGTCAATGGAAACATTGAATAAATGATATTAGTGATCTGAAGATGATAGTTAGTGGCTACAAACAAGGGTTTCTATGATTTTCAACACAAACTAGGCTCTAGTCTACAAACTAGGGTTTCTAGGATCGTATATAGGGTTTGTAAGCTAGGATTTCTAGGCTATGCTTAGATGCAGTTATTAAGCATGGGAATATTTGTATACCTTATTTTAACACTTGTATTAGGAAGTTTCATGAAAACTTGGGGTGTTGACTAATGTCCTTGGAGGACCAACTTCGAGATTCAAGGTAGAGGCAAGAGCCATATCCAAGAGGAGGGGCATACAACCTAGGGTTTCCAGGGTTTAGAATACAAACAAGGGTTTCTTATACTCTTGTGCATATTTATAGCATAATGGTTTAGACATAAATGGATGCATATGAATATATATGTACAGTGAAGTTTTTTGGCATGCATATATAGTTGCAGCATGAATCTTTTTGGATTCGTGTGCATATTTATGCATAATTATTTGGATTCAAATGAAATTTCATGGTGGGTTTGTGGAATTTGTCCCACCAATGGAAGAATTTCTAGGGTTTGTAGGCTTCAGAATAAAAACTATGGTTTAGGATACAAACTAGGGTTTCGAGATATTTGGAAGTTAACCTTGAAATATTTGGTGTGTTTCAAAATCATGTCTAGTTAACATTGCTCAATGGGAAAATTGCAATTGACATTAAAGTGATTGGTCAACCTAGGGATTCTACAAACTAGGTCCTAACCTAAAAACTAATTTTTAGATTGCAAAATAGAAGTTATTCTACAAGGTAGGGTTTACAGGTCTATAGGTGATATGGACCATTTTATTGACAAGGTCTTAGTGATAATATTGACTCTGAATCTTGTTTTGTGATTAAAGGGTGTAGTTTTCTACAAAATCAACCACTAATGAGATAGTCCCAATAGGAAATGTATCCATGCATGTTCTAAAATGCTCGTCTTGCCAACAATCCACATGCACATGCTTTACATATTGTTGTGTCTTTCAAAGAATCCCTCCTTGAAGTCACAAACCTGTACCTAGTAAATCAACAATAAATACATTTATCAATATATTGTTACACATGAAATTGCAATCTAAAGAATAAAATAGTATTCAATAACTCGTTACTAACCTAAGAAGTGACCAATTGTATTTTTTTCTTCCATTCCCTCAATCGATATAATATGTGACATATTTGAATGACTGCAAGTTTATCTCCTACCTCCCAAGTTCATGCTCATTGGTCAAATGTATTCATTTGTTCAATAATTCCATTCCACCTCACCATGGGCATGTCCCATCTACGTAAGGTCTTTGATAAATGTGCAACATTTTGTCCTTCTACACAAAATGCTATTAATAAAGTCTCTAGATGATGTCGATGACAATGTAGTTGAGAATTCCTACACAAGAGTGTTATGCAATACATGCAATATATGTATATATGTGTCATAATAATACTCCTACTCAATGTGGTATCGACAACAACCTGTGTTAAGATTTGTGTTTATTTTAACATAACATGGTTTGCATTTCTCGAAGGATCTTTGGCCTAGGATAAGTTCATTATTTTCATGCCTAAATATCTCATATAATTTTGTTTGTCTCATGTTAAGAAAATGTTTAATGTGGGTCTCATGATCCCTTGAACCCCTTCTCAATTTTAGTACATACTTTTGGTTGGAAAAAGGTCTAGTGTTGTAATGCCAAAAATCTTGCACCAGCCCCTTAGCCGCAATAATGAGCTTCATATCAGAGTGTGGAAACCTGCCAATGAAGGCATGGACATCTATTTGACTAGATTCAAGTTGGTATCTTCTAGAACAATACCTATGTAGTGTTTTGACATCCAAATTAATAAGTTTGGATGTAGGCTTAAGAAGGCTAAGGGCCCTAGTGATTTTGGTCATGATTGATTGTGACAACACATGGAAAGTCGCATTGCAATCTTTGAATGATATTTCTTTCCAATTGTACTAAATGCATATGCTAAACTTCTGAATATATAAGAACTTGGTTCAGAAATGTTGATCATCTTTGTACTTAAGTTTATCCTAACAACAGTCATACACCTAGATTTTCACAATGATAAAAATAATCTACATTTATCTTCATCACATTTAGAACCAAAATAGTTAGCAAGAATATATTGACTTTGATATGTAATACTGCATTTAGACAAGCTACCTTCAAGCGAACCAAACATACTTTCATCGATCTATATACATTTCAGAGTTCTTTGGTGTGAAGTTGCTAATGGAGGTAGGGAGGTTGGAACTGTACCTTGTACCATATCACCCAGTCGGTTTGGAATTTCAACATGAGCTTCAAGTACTTTTGTCCCTTGATGGGGGCTCGATAGTGGAAATTGGACATCCTCTTGGATGGTCTCAACAACATTGGCCTCTTCAAGCATACGGACACAACACACCGTCTCTCTATCTTCATCACTTGTATACCCACATCTAAGTAAATCAACAAAGATTTCAGGTTGCCTTGATGTGCACCTACGTTTTAGTCCTTACTCAGTGTCATGCAGTGCTTGTTCTTCACCTGACGTGGAAGATGAAGGCCCGTCGAGTTAATTCTTTTGTCTTTCTTATTGTGGATTGGTAGGAAAAATTGTGGCATCCTCTACAACCGGAATTGGTTGACTCTCTGTAGAGCATCTTCGATTGGTCATGTCATTTCTTTTCTTTTCTCTAATTTCTTAAATTATTTTGTTGGGTATCTTCTTCCTTGTCGATTTTATTGCTCGATTGCACGAATTTCCCATCACCAAAGTGATCAATAATCTATCGTGCTCCTGAATGGGAATATTTGCAAGATTGTTATGTTTATTTCTCAATTGTGTCTAGATACTCCACCACAATTACCAATGAAATATTGCACAAGATGCTCCCTAATTGCAAGAAAAACAATGGTGGAGATACTCTATGGTGCTCCTGAATGGGAGATTCACCAAGCTTGATATTTTTCTTGCTTAATTATCTCTAGATACTACACAATAATGACCAATGAAATATTGCCTTTGATGCTCCTCTATTGCAAGAAAATGATTGGTGAAGAACTAGAGATGGTTTATGGTGATTTTCTATTGAGTTCTTGAACCTTGTCCAATGTATTTGGTGCTACAACCAATCCTTAAACACTTGTGGTGGAGGTGGTTGATGAAATCAGAAATTTGTGTGTTGTTCTTGTAATGAAGAGAGTGAACGCATTGTTTGGAAGTCAAAATCACCAACATAATTTTTAAATTCCTCGAAACCTGTTAGAGTGTTTATTGGATAGGGATTGTTCATGTTGTCTATACAGGGAGAAAATGTGTACGCGTTATGATCAACAAAAACGTGTGCGTTTTTTTGTCAACTATAACACATATGTGTTTTGTTCAAGTAACGTTTGCCAACATTTAAGAAGGTGGTTACATGCCTAAGGGATCATTAAATGTTTAATACACATTGACAAGCACTCTCTAAGTCTTGATCCCCTCACACCCCCTCTTCCCCCTAAATCTTGTTTTAAAACTCTTAGGGATGTGTGTGTGTGTGTGTGAGAGAGAGAGAGAGAGAGATAAAGAGAATGTGTGTGTGTGTTAGTGGTGGGTGGGGACCAGAGAATGTGTGTATGTGTTAGTGGGGGGGGGGGG
>LPNX011006229.1:63831-123509 GCA_001517045.1 Pseudotsuga menziesii
TACAATAGTAGGTTTGGAGGGTTATGAGAATATGTAATAATAACGCGTATGTGTTTTTGTTCACCAAACACGAACGGTTTTGTACACTAAAACGTGCATGTGATATTCGATATTACAACTATATTGTTTGGTTTGGTGATGATAACATTAAAAGATTGGGGCGGAGGGCTAAGGGATTAGAGATAGAACAATAGGGGGGTGTTAAAGGGTTAGTGGTAGAGAGAAAAGGTTAGGGGTTTGGGGGGAGACATAAGGGTGTGTTAAGGCCTGGAAAATTGTAGGTAACAACAGCAGGGATTCTCCCCAATAAATGTTCCCAATTAGCTCGTTATTGTTTGGTATGGGGAATCCATTCGGTTTATGGTCAGGCTACCGTAGGTCAAGTAACGGTTAAAATGCTTTACCGGTTGCGGCTCGATCCACCGTTTAGGTGTATTTTTTAGTTTTTTATATTTATGTATGATGTGCAAGTGCCTAACTAAATGCAGATGATAGAGATAATGAGTGTCGCAATGTGATGCGCAGGTTCTTACCTCTCATCTTACCTCTCTCGCTTCTAAATTGCAAACAAAGAAAACTAATTAAGACTAACTAACCTATCCCTAGGGAGCAATACTATAATTAATGGTAAGTAATGTATTGTATAACATGCATTAAGAAAATTACAGATAGTTGTTAACATTTCTGAACACATGAATAACAATAGATAGATGAACAAAGAGATAGCTCATTGTTAATTAAAACATTCATTACTCTACTACGATTGTGGAGATTTTACATAAATAAATATGCGCACATTCACAACATGAAAGAATTCATAAGTTACAACGATCTCACAGTTCATGGAAACAAGCTGAAACAGAAACAGTGCACATCCAGCCAGCCCATGGCAAACATTGGAAACTCCACAGTGCTTTCTCCGGGGGGAAAATATAACTCTTTATTATAAGATGAATTAGTTCTTCTTACAATAATATTGCACCCTGATAATCTGAAAAAGAAAAAAAGGCCCTTCTCTACCTAAAACTTGCCCATATTTATATAGAAATCCAAAACTCTTGGGTTGCCCCTCGTTGCCTTTTGGGATTCCAACCTTTCCTATATAAAAAATTTGTCTTTTAGCTTGTGAAAAAAAATTAAATATAATATATTACATTATTTATCAACATTCCAAAACATTCAACTAGGAGGGCCCAGCTTGTTCGTTCATGAACTTTATCCATACATTCGCCTCGGCTGCTATATTCTCAAAACTAGAAGGTTCAAGAAATCTAATAGTAATATTGTGTTGAGCAGCCTGGCCTTTTACAACCACTATCCTGGCATGAATAAAGCGCAGCTGGTCTTCAAGCAAGTGAATACTCACAGCTGCATGTGCTATTTCAGTCTTCAGTATCTTTTCATCTAACTCCTTGACTTGCTGGAGGGCATGTTCATCCTCACTGCATATTTCTTGTAATTGTTTCAAAAACATTTCATGTTCTGGCAGCGCTTCCAATCTCCTCGCAGCAGAGCTCTGACACCAATTATAGGTTAGGAGCACTCTCCTACAAAATTCAGCACAGACACTCTGTGTTTTCTTCACTGCCTTCTTTAATTCTTCTGTTGTGTTACTCGCAAACTCAATCAACTCGTATTCTTGCTTTATTGTCTCTTGATCTTTGACAAATATATCTGTAGGAGATTCTTTGTTTGCTTCTAACTAAATCATCCTTCCCTACAGATTTTCCAAAATATCTTGGGTTCTATCCAAAAAATATGAGGCTGCATTTACAATTTCTTCTAATCTGATGTCTATTTGTTGGACTTTAAATATTTCTTCGGCTATCTACAGTTGTATTTGATTAATCTTATTTCTAAGCATAAGAGCATGCTTCTTTAAAGGTTCAATATGAACCTTCTGCTCCACAGCCGACTTCAGTGAAGCTGCAAGTGAATTCTTTTGTTCCTTCAAGGCTGCTATTTGAGTCTCATATAGCTTAGCCTTCCCTTCTGTGGTGATCTACTGCTCTTCTAGCTTTGTCACTTTACTTTCTAATCTGCTCTTTTCTTTATTCACTTCCTCAACTAATAATTGAAGATGATTTTTCTCAGCCTCCAAACTCTAATATTCTTGTTGGAGTTTTCCCAACTCTGCTGAGGTAGCCTGAGAATTCCTCTCTATATTTTCTACACATACTACCAGAGCATATTTATCTGCCTGCAAGGTTTGACATTCTACCTTTGAAACTTTGACCTCACCGATCATGTCCTCGTAGTTTCTCTTCAGATTCTGGCTTTCACCCCTTTCCTTCTTCAAAGCTTCTTTCAGTTGGGCCACCTTTTTCTGAGACTGCTCTAGGTCAGTCATGATCCTATCCACATTGTCTTCAGTGGCTAGGGCTAGAGTTACCCCAACCCTCACTATTAATCGTGGATCCTTATGTGTACCGTAAACTATTATTTTGTCAGTTACCATCCTTCCTGGTTTACCCCCAGTGTCCACCTTCTTTTCAGTTCTTTTGACGATTCTCTTTTTCTCTTTGTCATAAAATATAGTGTTAAAATTGGGTACCTCCTCTCCTTCCATAGGCATGAAAGGAATTAAATAAACCCCAGAAATCGAACCTTCTCCTACCGCACTACCAAAAGGAAAAAAAGGCTCTAATGGATCAAAATCAAACTGCCCTTGTCCTTGATCGATAGGATCTTGTTCTTCTTGTATATTTTCCCTCAATCCTTCAACGGCTTGTTCTGTTGGTTGTTTTCCCTTTTGGGCATCTTCTAATCTGACACCATCGCTCTCTGCCTGCTTTTTCTGTGTCTCCTCTTCTTCCTTCCTTTTCATTTCTTCTTCAAGCTTCTTTGCTACTTCTTCAGCTGCTCGTTTCTTTTCTTCTTCCTCTGACCTCAACAAGTTTTCTGCCTCTTCTACTAGTCTACTAGCCTCCTCTTCTCTCTGTTTTGCTTCTTCTTCTTCCTACCGTTTCTGTTTCTCAGCAACTTTGCCTTTACCACCCACAGTTGCTATCTTTTGCTTGAACCTTTTTCTTAGGGTTGTCATGTTCTTAGCATTGCGGAAAGTCTCCTCATCTTTGTCCCAAAAATCAATCTACTCAAAATGAACTCCAGCTTCTTTGCAGTAATTAGCTACTTTGTCCTTGGAATAATTTCTATGGAAGTTCATTTCACCGAAGTGAAAGTATCCCAATTCTTTGGCAAATTCTACTGCATTCTTCACCCTTGAAAATTTGTAACTTCCAATAGAAAAGGGCACTACAGGATATACTGCCTTTTTCTGTTCAAAAAGGAAATTCCCTACTCCATCAATATATAACTGTCTAACAGCTTCTTTATGGAGTACATAATCAGTAGCATATCTCGGGAGCAGAGAAGGGGCCCTTGAACTGCCACACATTCTTACATATAAGCCATCCTCTGTTAAATAATAATTTCTATATTCTTGCATCACCTTGAAGGATTCTTCTAACATGCAATTGCATTCTACCAAGAAAATGAGAGTGTATAAAGGCATGAGAAAATTCTTACAAATCTCTTTATAATAGTTGTAATATTTGTGAGCCCAAAATAACTTGTAGGCAGCATATACTGGAGCTCGGTCTTTGTCCCAATGGCACTTTAGTGCAAGGAAAAGCTAAGTGCATAGAATGCAATCGATCAAAATAGAGCTCATGTAGAATTCTGACTTCTTTTGGGACACTCCTCCCAATGTTGCGCTTATGTAGGCTGACAGGCTATTTGATACTATGTTTTCCTGGTTAAAAATGGTCCCTTATGTAGTAACAAAGTAGATGACTGGTTTCCAACCCATCTTAAAACTTTTCCCATTGGCTCTCCCAAAAATTATGTTCAACATTAAAGCGATGAATCTATATGGGGCACGGAGAGTTGATGTCTCATATTCTCCAGAAGGTCTGGTCCTGAAGTTTTTTCTCGGGATCATCATTTTCTTTACTGTCACTACCATGTCCAGATTCATATCCCTTAACCAACTTTCAGTTAGATAGTCTGTGGTGTTGGTAGATTATATGCCATAGACACATAAGCAAGGTTGTATGCAGCATAGACTTGCTTCTTGGTATTTGCTAGGATCATTCTTGTTACATCTGCCCTGGGCAGAATCCAACCTATCACTTTCGAGCATGGAAAAAGCTCAGGCCTAGTAGCCACTTTCATAAGGGCTGACCTTTCAATGTTAGCATACATTGGCATGTCCTCAAAACCAGCATCAGGGACACTTTGGCTTGAAATCATTCTATACACTTCTCCCCACTTGTATTTTGGTTCAACCCCAGTAGTAGCTTTAGTGTCTTCATAAATGACTTCTACCATAGTTATCACTTCTACTTTAGGTTCTTCTTTAGCCACTTGGGCTTTCTTCTTCTGTTTTCTTGGAATATTGCTATGTTGGAAATCAACCTGTAACAGTCATGCAACATGGTTTCAGTCTAACTATTTATAGCAATTGGTATAGTGATAAACAATAAAACATACAATTATTATCGTTTCTTCAATATGCATACTGGAATTAAAAGTCAATACCATAGCCTTCTGAATGAGAGATTTTAAACAACTTTCAAAATATTTATGCTCCCCAAACCTGCCCAAAAATCTACTCGCTCAAACCCTAAACTCTTCCAACTTCATAAAACCTATATGGGCACCTCGACTGAGGCAAAACTCACCCTGTCATTTGCTTCAACAACACTCTAAAACCCTAAACAGTTGTGTGGTCCTCTTGAATCCCATGGGAAACTACTGCTATTAGAGGCACAGTTTTTTAACCTGAGGCTAAAAATGTAACAACCAAGAACAGGGTGGTGTAGACAGCAAAACGCCTGTCTGCACCGTGCCCTAAACCCCCGCAAAACTGCCATAGGTGCACTCATGGTGGACAGACTAAAACTTCACAAACCAAATGAAACATTCACAACCAACGTGCTAAGCCTTCAGTAAAAGGATAAAAATCACCGTAAGAAAGCCACAAAATGCAAAAGAAACCTAACACCACCGTTGAAACCTAACCCTATCCACCTGGCGGATAAACATTAACCAAACCAAGACAACCAAAAACGTGAATAGATCCTACCTGGAAACAATGATACAGGCAATCTGGATGGGAACACCTTCTGTGGGCACAGAGGAGGACGAATGGAAGCTTGACAGTTGCGTAATCAACAGGACAAACAGTTTCTACGATAAAAATGACAAGTAACAAACCCAAAACAACGTTATATAGACCTTGACCGGGGCGGAGAACTAGCAGCGGGAATTTTTTTTAACCACCATCAGGAGACCAACTCCGAAGGATAACCACAGTTTCGACTGCTGATCACTCTATTCACCCGGTGATCACCTGGGAAAGAAATATCAGACATCGAAGGCAACAATAATAAGCTTCGGATCAACTCGCAATTAACCTTCCACAACGTCGGACGAGAAACAGACTAAAAATTCTAGTTCGATTCGTAAAACCAATCCCGACAGCGAGATTTCCCACTTGTTCGGTTATCGAAAAAACAAAGACAAAGGGACGTCCGATTCATCGGATATGCTTAATACTAGGAAACCGGAACCTCGGCAAACCAACTCCGATAAGATAGACCAACTTAATCCCAAGGCAACGCCTTAGATCTCGGAACAGTTCCCGATAAAACCCATCGAAAAGCTAGTGGATTATTCCTTCGCAATGTCGAGAGACGAGTCAACTAAGCATTCGATATCGAAAAGCTAGTTGACTGAGCATCTGATACATATATGCAAAAAGACTAAGTTTTTTTTGGGAAATTCCATAGCCCAGAGCAAACCTTGGCAAAAATAAAACATTCCTAGGCCGGTTTGAAGCTAAAACAAACAAGGGGGGGCCCTAAGAAAATAAATAATAAAATTTGGGGAATAGTTGCAGCTGCAACAATTGGAGACTACCTGGTGGACACAAATCTCTGAACAACTTATTCTTTGATAAAACAGACTTTTTTGATGATACCATTTTACTAGATTTCTTCAAGATATCTGTATTCCTAAATGTAATATTTATGCACTTTAATCATTGATGATAGTCCAAGTTTAAGAAGGGGAACAAGGATTTCAAAGTCTGGATAACCCCTCTGAGGCCAAGAATATGAGTTTTATTTTACCTCTGCCTTTGGGTAGTTTCTAACTTAGACACCACAGGATCGTAACATATGGTAAACAGATATATCCGTTTGTTCCTCATTCCCATGCCAATTTGCATTTTTTTGTGCTTTTGGACTTTTGTCCATTTTTAGTCCTCTTGGTTGCCTTCTTTCTGAATTTTAATTCAGGCTCATCTTTCCATAGTGTCCTTTTGTGTGAGAGATATTTCAAATTTTAACTCTCACGGATGGAGAAGAACTTTGGCAATCTTATTCATACTGATGTGGTTCCAGCATGTGTTTTGATACATATTGTTTATAAGAGACTTTGACTTTTGTTAGCCTTTTGCCTTTCAATTTATGGCATGGGATCATTTTAATATAATACAATGTTTACCTTGCTTCCTTTCCATGGGTCTGTTGTTGTTACCCCCTAGGACAGCTTTTAATGTGAGATGAATGGAGCCTCAAAATAGTATTCTAGACTTTTCTATCCTAAGTTATTTCACAGGGATTTAAAAGGACTTCAATGTGTTCATAACCATTTAGATAATCTACTAATATTGAAGAAATTTTAAACCTTGTACGAGTCATAGTAAGCAGTCTTGTGATCAAAGATTTCAGTTTATCCAGAACTCTGATGAACTCCATACAACCAAAATTTGTGCTGATCTATTGAAACATAAGCAAACAAAACTTTACAACCAAATCTCTAAGCAAGTAAACACAATAACTAAAACTAAAGCAAGCAATCTAAGCAAATCATTTATTTATTTACAAGAAAACAAAATCAAAATCGTTAAGAAAAATAAGGCTTGAGAACTAAACCGTTCACTGGTAAGTTCTCTTTCCACCCCTGTAAGTCTTGCAGTTTGTAAGTTGAGGGGCCCATCTTCGCCACAATCTGAAAAGGGCCTACCCATAGCTGCTGAAACTTAGTGTGCTTTCCCTTCTCATCATGCGGGTGATCCCACTTAAGAACCAGATCACCTACTCCGAATTCTTTGTTCCCAGCTTTATGTTTGTCAAACCATCGCTTCACCATTTCTTGTTGATGTTTAAATATTTCACGGGCTTTGGATCTAGACTATTTTTCCTTAATCAGGTTATAAATTCGGATTTGTAGAATTTCATTATCGGTACCCCTAGAGTCTTGGGCTAGTCTAGAAGATGGAAATAGAATATTAAGAGGGAGTACAGCTTATTTTCCATAAACAAGAGTGTAAGGTGACACACCTAAGGAGTTCTTGGGTGTGACTCTATCACCCCATAGTGCATTAGGTAAAGCTACATGGCAACTCCTTTGATTTTCTATCACTATTTTCTATAAAATTCTGATCATATTTTTATTTGTGGATTTTGCCAAACCATTTCCTTGTGGGTAGTAGTTTGCAGAATAGTGTAACTTAATTCCTCTTCCATTAGCAAATGCAGTTAATTTAATAGATGAAAAATAAGAAGCATTATAAAAAACCAGGGAAATTGGAACTCCAAACCTGGTCATAATGTGGTTCTGCGAGAAATCCATAACTGCATCTTCGTTTACTTTCCGTAACAGAATAGCCTCAACCCATCTGGTGAAATAATCAATAGCCGTCATAATGTACTTATGTTGTAATGAGGAGTTTGGATTGATTTCTCCAATAACATCGATTCCCCATTGTTCAAATGGTTTCGATATAATTACTGGTTTCAATGGCCCTGCTGCTTTGGCATGTCTCCCAACACACCTTTGACAAGTATCACATTTTCTAACATGAGCATGAGCATCCTTAAACAATGTCGGCTAGTATTATCCGGCTTTGAGGATATTATGTGCTGTTGTGTCCCCTAAAAAGTGACCTCCACCAAATCCATCATGTAATTCTGCTACAACCTTCTTTGCATCTTCATGTTCCAAGCATCTGAGAAAGACTCCATCGTAGTTCTTTCTAAACAGCACTCCATTAATGATCTGATATAAGGCTGATTTCAGACGTAATGCTCTTCTTTGCTTGGGACCCCAATGCTCTGGCAAATATCCATCTTGAAGATAATGGACTAGATCCCTATAGCAGGAGTCTGGACCTATGAATAGAGGACATACATCCACCATATGTAATTCAGCTTCATTATCCCAGCTGTGATCTTCATTGTTTTGAATTTCATCCATTAGCTTACATAGTCCCTGTCCTTCAACTATGGCTGTTGGTTTGAACTCAAGATCGTATTCTTGTAAAGCAGTCACCCAGTTGCCTCTCCTTTCTACCAATTCTTTTTTCACAAAAAGAGATCGTACTGCCGAGTGTGGAACTATTACCTTGGTGTGATTATTAAGTATATATGGCCTGAATTGCTTTACCGCCTTAAAAATTGTGTAAGCTTGTTTTTCAGCTGTGGGATAGTTCAATTCAGCCCCTTGCATACAAGTGCTCATAAATGATATGGGGTGCTCATCTTTCCCCTCTTCTTTCTGTGTAAGCACAGCTGCTAATGAATCACTGGAAGCAAAAGTGTACATAATAAAATCCTTTTCAAAATTTGGGCTTTTGAGTGATGGTGCATGAGCAACAGATGTTTTTATCTTGTTGAATGCATTCTTCTCCACATCGGTCCATTTGAACTGTACAATCTGTTTAACCATTTGCTGCAAAGGTTTAACGATTTGAGCAAAGTTTGGTACAAACCTTCGCACAAAGTTGATTGTCCCCATAAGAGATTGCATACCTTTTTTATTATGGGGTAAAGGGATCTGTTCTATGGCTCTAATCCTCTCCAGGTCTATGGAGATCCCTTTTTTAGAAATGACATGACCCAATAGCTTTCCTTCTGTGACTGCAAACACACATTTCTTAGGATTTAATGAAATGCCATATTTTCGGCAACGCTCGAAAATCTATTTCAAATGAAATGCATGCTCTTCTCTCTTCTTTGAAAATATTGTAACATCATCTAGATAAACCACAAAACTATGGCCAATCAAACCGCGGAAAGCCATATCCATAGCCCTCTAGAACGTTTCTCTTGCATTGATAAGTCCAAAGGGCATCCTCCTATACGCAAAAGTTCCCCACTTGGTTCTGAAAGTGGTCTTGAGCCCGTCCTCTTCTGCTACTAATACTTGATTGTAACCGAAAAATCCATCCAATAGAGAGAACAGTTCGGAACCTGAGACCATCTGTAGTATATGTTCCATGGGTGGGACAGGATAATTATCTTTATCTGATGGATGATTAAGATTTCTGAAATCTACGCAAAGTCTGATCTCACAAGACTTTTTTCGTACTGGTACCAAATTAGATACGCATTCTGAATGTATGACTTTAAATATGATTTTAGTAGCTAGCATCTTTTTCACTTCGCTTTAAATTAGTGGTTCAAGCTTTGGATGCATCTTTCTCAGAGGCTACTAATAAGGTTCGACTCCAACCTTGATTGGAATCACATGTTGTATGATTTTAGTGTCATACATCTTTAGGTATTTGTAAGTCCAAGCAAATACATCCTTGTCTGGTCTGAATAAGCTGATGAATTTACTCCTCTCGCCGGGTGAACAACACTTCCCCAAATTCACATATTTGGGTTCAGCTTTAGTCCCTAAATTTATCAGCTCGAATTGTAAGGACGAACTATGAGTCTTGACATTCACTAGCTTTCTGAACTTGTTGTTTAAATCAAGCATATTTTTCAAGGTTCTAACTCCTTTTGGAATGAAATTTCTATACTCTAATTCCACTTGGTGTTCTTCGTCATCTATTATTGCTCCTTTGAAAGTATCATCATTCATTAAACATTCCAAGATTTTCTGATCATTGTCAAAAACCCTTAGATTTGTGATGTTATCTAGAACAGAAGGCCTAAAAAGCAATTCAATAGAGCATCTATTATTCAAAGGTACTAATCTTGTAGTTGAGGTAGCTAAGGAATCAGCTGTTGCATTCTTTAATCTAGGAATTGACACAATATTGAATGCGTGGAAATTTATCAGTAAATCCCAAACTTCATTTTGGTAAGCTTTCAAATGTGGTGAAATGCAATGTATTTTTTTTTTCCAAATTTGGTTAACAACGATTTCAGATTCTCCATATACTTTCAGATTTTTTACTTTCAAATCTATTGCCTTTTCAAGTCCTTGAACTAGTGCTTCGTATTCGGCTGTGTTATTTGTGCATTCAAATTCTAACCTACATGAAAGAAAATGTTTTTTTTTTCTAGATCAATCAGGACACAGCCAACTCTCAATCCTTCCAATGTTTTAGAACCATCGAAATAAAGAATCCAAAAACTTTCTACTCCTACTGAATTTGAATTTCTAACTACATCTGAAACTAAATCTACTATGTTACAATCAAACTCATCATCCCGTAAAAATTGAAGGAGATCGGGGTAGATATCAGATATACTGCTAGCTTCTTCAGCTTGGTAATTTCCCGGTTACAATTCAATGAAATAGTTTCCCAATACAGAGTTTACTGGCTCATTTTTTCCTTCTAACTACGTCACATTATACTTCATTTGAGGCTCTCTTAACACGTTTATCTGATTTTGAAAACCTTTATAAGGAAACCACAAATGTCACCACTCTGATGCAAAATACCCTTCTAACCTTGTTGGCCAATCCTGGCTCAAAACTAAACCATAAACATCCGGGATGTCTGCTACGACAATGTCTATGTACTAACATACCCTCTCATCTGCGGATAAACGAATCAAAACATCCTCAATTTCTCCTATTACTTTTGTTGTTGTTCTGTCTAATTGAAGAACTTGGCTAGTAGTTGGTTTAGGTTCACCACTGATTTGCTTGCAAACAGAAAGTGGCATGACATTGACTGATGCTCCTAAGTCCACTAAACAGTTATGCACATTATAGTTGAATATCTCAAAGGTTAGAAGAAATGTTGTAGTTTTATACTTATATTTTCCTCCTAAACTCACCTCACCAATCTCTTCCTCTGGTTGGTTGTCAATGGGAGGCTCCTTCTCAGGTGTCTCAAGTGCTTTCAAAAGATTTTCTTTTTGCTAAGGTATATTGCACATTTCAAACAATGAGATATTTGCTTTAGCCTTTTTAATGTCTTCCACAACATCATATCCCATCTCATGTTCCTTGAGATTCTTCTTGACATTTTCAATTTTACTTTCAGTAGGCTTTACAGGTGTGTTGACTTTCTTAGGATCCTGAATTGAAATGACAAACTCAAGTATGTTAACAGTTGAAGTGTTGTTCTTTATCTTCTTCATGTTTTCTTGAAGTTTCTTAATCTTTGGAAGTATTGAGTTATCTTCTTTTAATGGATTCTGACTTCTTGTTGTTACATTAGTCTCTCGTGTTTCTTCTTTGTCAGGGAGGTCTTCATCTTCCATATTAAACATAGAAACACAGACCCATAAAACCAAGGTATCTTCCTCTTGTGTTTCTGTAGGTTCATGATCTTTCCCTTTCTCCTCCTCAATTTCTGTCAGCTTGGAATCCAATAATTGGTTCACTACTAATGTCATATAATTAATCCACTGTGGGCAATTCTTCTTAGAATGAGGTTGTTGATGGAAAGTGAAAAAATTATCCATTCCTACATCAGTCAAATTCATTGTTGAAGGGTTGTGTGGAGGAGGTTTAGGTTGACTATTGTCTTCTCTTTTTTTGTAATAAGGCTTGTATTGTTTATGAGCCTCCTTTTCTTTTTCTAAATCAATCACCCGGTTTGATAACTTCTGCATCATCTTTACCATCCCATCTAACCCACGTGATCGTTCATCCTTAGGTTTAGTTAATAATAATGGTTTTTGTTCCCATAAGTTCTTTCATCTGACTGCGTAGGATAGTGCTCTATACTCTCCAATTCTGCCTCTACCTTCTCAGCTTCGTCATAGGTTTCTACCAATGTAGGTCTAACCAATCTCTTGGCAAACATGGCTAGATCTGGACCGAGAGCTGAGGTACAGTACTCAATTACGGCATGCTAGGATGGTTTGTCAGCTGCACTGAAGTTGTTTAGGTAAGCAACAAATCTTTGAGTGAAGTTATGTACTTTTTCTTTATTCTCCTTCTTTAGAGAAATTAACCCTTTCATTAAAGCTGCATGGGTTTTCTGGATTTCATATTTGCTTCTGAATAATCTCTCAAAGATATTCCAATTTGTGATCGAATTTGCGGGTAAGGCAAAGTACCATGAAGTTGATTTTCCTTTCAGGGTATGAGGAAACAATCTGCAGACTACATCTTCATGTTCTGCTACTCGTAGTGCCTCTAAATCCAAATAAAAACTCTGCAAATGATCATCCACGAGAATTACTTTACTTGGTTCAAACTTGGGTAACATTTTGTCAAAAATCTGAGGCAAATCATGCAATGGAGGTGTCATGTTTGCAGGAGATCTAGCTCTCCAAGAAGGATGTGGAGGTGGTTGATTGGCATTCACATTGGCCGTGATTCTGAGTGGAGTATGAGGTGGGGACTGAACAGGGGTCTGAAAAGGTGAACAGTGAGGGGAATTTGGTCCCAATTGATCCAAAGGTTGGTCAACTTCTTGTAATGATGTTTCTACCAATTCTTCAATATCTTCTACCAACACCGAGTCTTCCAATTGAGTACAGTCCTTCTTCTGATACTCTCTTCTAGGTAGGACAGAGATAATAGGTAATCTTCCAATATTTTTTGCATATGCCCTGCTAATACTCCTTAAATCATCAACCACTTCATTATCAATGGGATAAAGATACCCCTTTCCCTTTTCTTCAGGGGTGGGTTTCTGAGGTAAACTGGTTTCAGAACTGTCACCGATGGAGTAATCTCGAGAAAGCAAACTTCCTCGGCCAGCCATGCCCTGGTGGCACTCCTTATAGCGCAAAAACTGTTGAGACCTAAAAAATAACAGGTAACAACAGTAGGGATTCTACCCAATAAATGTTCCCAATTAGCTCATTATTGTTTGGTATGGGGAATCCGTCTGGTTTACGGTCCAGCTACCGTAGGTCAAGTAACGTTTAAAATGCTTTACCGGTTGCGGCCCAGTCCACCGTTTAGGTGTATTTTTTAGTTTTTTATATTTATGTATGATGTGCAAGTGCTTAACTAAATGCAGACGATAGAGATAAAGAAGAGTGTCACAATGTGATGCGCAGGTTCTTACCTCTCGTCTTACCTCTCTCACTTCTAAATCGCAAACAAAGAAAACTAATTAATACTAACTAACCTATCCCTAGGGAGCAATACTATAATTAATGGTGAGTAATGTATTGTATAACATGCATTAAGAAAATTACAGATAGCTGTTAACATTTCTTAACACATGACTAACAATAGACAGATGAATAAAGAGATAGCTCATTGTTAATTAATACATTCATTACTCAACTACGATTGTGGAAATTTCACAAAAATAAACAGGAGCACATTCACAACATGAAAGAATTCATAAGTTAGAACGATAGCACAGTTCATGGAAACAAGCTGAAATAGAAACAATTCACATTCAACCAGCCCATGGCAAACATTTGAAATTCCACAATGCTTTCTCCAACCAAAAAATATAACTCTTTATTATAAGATGAATTAGTTCTTCATACAATAATCTTGCACCCTCATAGTCTGAAAAAAGGCCTCTCTCTACTTAAAACTTGCCCATATTTATACAAAAAGCCAAAACTCTTGGGCTGCCCCTCTTTGCCTTTTGGGATTCCAACCTTTTATTTACAAAAAAAATATCTTTTAGCTTGTGAACAAAAATTAAATATAGTATATTACATTATTTATCAACATTCCAAAACATTCAACTAGGAGGGCCCAGCTTGTTTGTTCATGAACTTTCTCCATACATTCGCCTCGCCTGCTATATTCTCAAAACCAGAAGGTTCAAGAAATATGATAGTAATTTCGTGGTGAGCAGCCTGGGCTTTTACAACTGTTGTCCTGGCAGGAATCAAGCGCAGCTAGTCTTATAGAAAGTGAATACTCACAACTGCATGTGCTATTTTAGTCTTCGGTATCTTTTCATCTAACTCCCTGACTTGCTGGAGGGCCTGTTCATCCTCGCTGCATCTTTCTTGTAATTGTTTCAAAAACATTTCATGTTATGACCGCGCTTCCAATCTCCTCGTAGCGAAGCTCTGACACCGATTATAGGTTAGGAGCACTCTCCTACAAAATTCATCACAGACACTCTGTGTTTTCTTCACTACCTTCTTTAATTCTTCTACTGCATTACTGGAAAACTTAATCAGCTTGTATTCTTTCTTTATCATCTCCTCATCTTTGACAAATATATCTGCGGGATATTCTTTGTTTGCTTCTAACCAAGTCATCCTTCCTCGCAGAGTTTCCAAAATATCCTAGGTTCTATCCAAAAAATATGAGGTTGTATTTACAATTTCTTCTAATCTGGTGTCTATTTGTTGAACTTTAAATCTGCAGTTGTATTTGATGAATCTTCTTTCTAAGCATAAGAGCATGCTTCTTTAAAGGTTCAATATCAACCTTCTGCTCCATAGCTGACTTCAGTGAAGCTGCGAGTGAATTCTTTTGTTCCTCCAAGGCTGTTATTTGAGTCTCATATAGCTTAGCCTTCCCTTCTACGGTGATCTTCTACTCTTCTAGCTTTGTCACTTTACTTTCTAATCTGCTCTTTTCTTTATTTAGTTCCTCAACTGATAACTAAAGATGATTTTTCTCAGCCTGCAAACTCTGATATTTCTGCTGGAGTTTTCCCAACTCTGCTGAGGTAGCCTGAGAATTCCTCTTTATATTTTCTACAGATACTACCAGAGCATCTTTATCTGCTTCAACGTTTGACATTCTGCCTTTGAAACTTTGACCTCACTGATCATGTCCTCATACTTTCTATTCAGATTCTGGCTTTCACCCCTTTCCTTCTTCAAAGTTTCTTTCAGCTGGGCCACCTTTTCCTGAGACTGCTCTAGGTTAGTCATGATCCTATCCACATTGTCTTCAGTGGCTAGGGTTAGAGCTACCCCAACCCTCGCTATTAATCGTGGATCCTTATGTGTACCATGAACTATTGTTTTGTCAGTTACCAGCCTTCATGGTTTACCCCCAATGTCCATCTTATTTTCAGTTCTTTTGACAATTCTCTTTTTCTCTTTGTTGTAAATTATAGTGTTAAAATCTTATACCTCCTCTCCTTCCGTAGGCATGAAAGGAATCAAATCAACCCCAGAAATCGAACCTTCTCCTACCACACTACCAGAAGGAACAAAAGGCTCTAATGGATCAAATCAGACTGCCCTTGTCCTTGATTGATAGGATCTTATTCTTCTTGTATATTTTCCCTCAATGCTTCATCAGCTTGTTCTGTTGGTTGTTTTCCCTTTTGGGCATCTTAAAATGTGACACCCTCGCTCTCTGCCTACTTTTTCTATGTCTCCTCTTCTTCCTTCCTTTACTTTTCTTCTTCAAGCTTCTTCAACTGCTCGTTTCTTTTCTTCTACCTCTGACCTTAGCCAATTTTTTGCCTCTTCTACTAGTCTGCTAGCCTTCTCTTCTCTCTCTTTTGCTTCTTCTTCTTCCCACCTTTTCTGTTTCTCAGCAACTTTGCCTTTACCACCCACGGTTGCTATCTTTTGCTTGAACCTTTTTCTTAGGGTTGCCATGTTCTTAGCATTGCGGAAAGTCTCCTCATCTTTGTCCCAAAAATCAGTGTACTCAAAATGAACTCTAGCTTCTTTGCAGTAATTATCTACTTTATCCTTAGAATCATTTCTATGGAAGTTCATTTCATCGAAGTGAAAGTATCCCAATTATTTGACAAATTCTATTGCATTCTTCACCCTTGAAAATTTGTAACTTCCAATAGAAAAGGGCACTACAGGATATACTGCCTTTTTCTGTTCAAAAAGGAAATTCCCTACTCCATTAATATATAACTGTCTAACAGCTTCTTTATGGAGTACATAATCAGTAGCATATCTCGGGAGCAAAGAAGGGGCCCTTGAACCGCCATACATTCTTACATATAAGCCATCCTCTGTTAAATAATAATTTATGTATTCTTACATCACCTTGAAGGCTTCTTCTTACATGCAATTGCATTCTACCAAGAAAATGACAGTGTATAAAGGCATGATAAAATTCTCACAATTCTCTTTGTAATAGCTATAATATTTGTGAGCCCAAAATAACTTGTAGGTAGCATATATTGGAGCTCGGTCTTTGTCCCAATGGCACTTTAGTGCAGGGAAAGGTTGAGTGCATAGAATGCAATCGATCAAAATAGAGCTCATGTAGAATTATGACTTCGTTTGGGACACTCCTCCCAATGCTACGCTTAAGTAGGCTGAAAGGCTATTTGACACTATGTTTGCCCAGTTAAAAATGGTCCCTTGTGTAGCAACAAAGTAGATGACTGGTATCCAACCCATCTTAAAACTTTTCCTGTTGGCTCTCCCAAAAATAATGTTCAACATTAAAACATTGAATCTATATGGGGCACGGAGAGTTGATGTCTCATATTCTCCAGAAGGTCCGGTCCTGAAGTTTTTTCCCGGGATCATCATTTTCTTTACTGTCGCTACCATGTCCAGATTCAGATCCTTTAACCAAATTTCAGTTAGATAAGTCTGTGGTGTTGGTAGATTATATGCCATAGACACATAAGCAGGGTTGTATGCAGCATAGCCTTGCTTCTCGGTATTTGCTAGGATCATTATTGTTACATCTGCCCTGGGCAAAATACAACCTATCACTTCTGAGCATGGAAAAATCTCAGGCCTAGTAGCCACTTTCATAAGGGCTGACCTTTCAATGTTAGCATACATTGGCATGTCTTCAAAACCAGCATCAGGGACACTTTGGCTTGAAATCATTCTATACACTTCTCCCCACTTGTACTCTAGTCCGACCCCAGTAGTAGCTTTAGTGTCTTCATAAATGACTTCTACCCTGGTTATCACTTCTACTTCAGGTTCTTCTTCAGCCACTTGGGCTTTCTTCTTCTGTTTTCTTGGCATATTGTTGTGCTGGAAATCAACCTGTAACAGCCATGCAACATGGTTTCAGTCTAACTATTTCTAGCAACTGGTATAGTGATAAACAAGAAAACATACAATTATTACCATTTATTCAATATGCATACTGGAATTCAAAGTCAATACCACATCCTTTTGAATGAGAGATTTTAAACAACTTTCAAAATATTTATGCTCCCCAAACCTACCCAAAAATCTGCTCGCTCAAACCCTAAACTCTTCCAACTTCATAAAAACTATATGGGCACCTCGACTGAGGCAAAACTCACCTCTCCATTTGCTCCAACAACACTATAAAACCCTAAATAGTTGCTCAGCCCTCCTGAATCACACGGGAAACTACTGCTATAGGATGCACAATTTTTTAACCTCAGGCTAAAAATGTAACAACCAAGAATAGGGTGGTGCAGACAGTGAAACGCTCGTTTGCACCATGCCCTAAACCCCCGCAAAACTGCCATAGGTGCACTCATGGCAGACAGACTAAAACTTCACCAACCAAATGAAACGTTCACAGCCAACGGGCTAAGCCCTCAATAAAAGGATAAAAATCACCGTAAGAAATCCACAAAATGCAAAAGAAAACTAACCCCACCGTTGAAACCTAACCCTATCCACCTAGCGGTTAAACATTAACAAAACTAAGACAACCAAAAACATGAATAAATCCTACCTGGCAATGATGATACAGGCAACCTGGACGGGAACACCTTCTGCAGGCGCAGAGGAGGACGAATGGAAGCTTGACAGCTACGTAATCAACAGGATGGACGACTTCTATGATAAAAATGACAAGTAACAAACCCAAAATGGTGTTATATAGACCTTGATCGGGGCGAAGAACTAGCGGTGGGAAAACCTTTTAACCACCGTCGGGAGACCAACTCAGAAGGACAACAACAGTTTCGGCTGTTGATCACTCTATTCACCTGGTGATCACCTGGGAAAGAAATATCGAAAATCGGAGGCAACAATACTAAGCTCTGGATCAACTCACAATTAACCTTCCGCAACGTCAAACGAGAAACAGACTAAAAATTCCAGTTCGATCCGTAAAACCAATCCCGACAGCGAGATTTCCCACTTGATCGGTTATTGGAAAAATAAAGACGAAGGGACATCCGATTCATCGGATATGCTTGATACTAAGAAACCAGAACCTCAGCAAACCAATTCCGAGAAGATAGACCAACTTAATCCCGAGGTAGCGACTTATATCTCGGAACAGCTCCCGATAAAACCCATCATAAAGCTAGTGGACTATTCCTCCGCAATGTCGGGAGACTAGTCAACGAAGCATTTGATATCGAAAATCTAGTTGACTGAGCATCCAATACAGATATGCAAAAAGACTAAGTTTTTTGGGGAAATTTCTGAGCCCATAGCAAACCTTGGCAAAAATAAAACATTCCTAGGCTGGTCTGAAGCTAAAACAAACAAGGGTGGACCCTAAAAAAAATATTTAAAAAAATTTGGGGAATAGTTGCAGCTGCAACAGGGTGTTAGTGGTAGGGGGAATACATGGGGATGTGTGTGTGTGTGTGAGAGAGAGAGAGATAATGAATGGGGCGGTGGTGTCTTAATATGAGTTAGGGGGAAGATGGAGGGAAGAGAGATAGGAGGAGGAGGGGAGTGTTAGTGGTAATGGGATACATAGGGATGTGCATATGAGAGAGAGAGGGAGGGAGAATAGGGCAATGGTGTGTTACGGGGTTGGGGAATAGATAAGAGGATGGGGGTTAGGTGTAGTTGGATGAGTTTGGGAGTGAGAGAGAGTGATATAATGGGTTATTAATATTTAGGGGGGAGAGAGAGAGAGGGAGTAGGGTTTTGAGGAGGAACTTAGGGTGATTAGAGGGAAAGCGGGGTATAGTTATGGAGTGTGCGTGTTTGGGTTAGAGAGAGAGGGAGAGGTAATGGAGAAGAGTGGAGAGAGAAACATGAGGAGGAGGGGGTTTAGAGGTAGGGAGAGGAAGAGGTGGGGTGGGTTAGTAAAAGTTAGGGGGAATAGGGGGGGTTAGAGGTAGGGAGAGGAGGATTTGGGGTGGGTTAGTAAAANAGTTGGATGAGTTGTGTAGTGAGAGGGAGTATATATATATGGAGTGATTAGAGGGAAATGGGGGTATGTATTTGGAGTGTGTGTGTTTGGGAAAGAGAGACAGGGAGAGGTTAATTCAAAAGAAATTTTGGACTAAAATATGGATGATGCACAAGCAATATTATCCAAAGGGAGTGGCGGGTCTGAGTCCTAAAAATCACCGAAAAAATACATTGAACCTGCTTAAATGAATTTCATAAATAATATTCATGTGACTCTATTGGGTTAGTTTCAATGGGTAAAAATTTAAGGTGGGGAGGCCACAAAAGGTCGATCGATCTCTAGTCCACCTATGAAGTTGAATCCGAGAATTTGAAACCATAATCAAAATCTAGTATTATATGCAACAAAATAGTTTTTTATTGCCCTATACTTATCCCCTTGAATCCCTAGATTGGCGATATTTGAAATCCATGAAGACGCTACTGTTGAAGGTGAAGACTAAGGTAATTTTTCTTCAGATTGAGAAGTATTTGCATTGCTATTTTTTCTTATGTTTGAGAAGTATTTGCATTACTGTGCATTATTTTCTTTTTAGAAATTTTGAAGAATTCTTAGTAACGTCCGTCGTTTAGTTTTTAAACAAAAACTATTCATGAAGAGTGGATATGCTACATTGGTTGAATGTTGTATTTATCAGAAAGAGGATGGCAAAGGAAATATGGAGAATATATGTGCTTGTTTCAACACCTTGAAGGTACAAGCTTTGGGGTTTAGTGTTGAAATATTGTAACTTCAAAGGATATTCTAAATGCATTTTACTAATGTAACCCAAGGGAGATGTTATTGTCGGGGTGTTACTATTGTAATTGGTCATCATAGAGTCGTGAGGTAAAGCCTCCATTGCAAGTCGGTCATTAGTACCCTAATGAATATAATATAATATTGTATTGAGTCTTCCTAAGTGAAGTCGGCCCAGTCAGTTAAGTGGGGCCAACTTATTAGGTTAAAAGTCAAGTGACAAAAAGAGTATAAATAGAGGAGTTGTGTTCCTCATTTGAATTTACGCTCACTTGTGTATAGCGCATAGGAGAGAGAGAGAGAGAGAGAGAGAGAGAGAGAGAGATCTGTTGGAAGGAGGTACACATGTGTGGGGTCTTATCTTGTACTTTTGATACATCTTATACAAAGGAAGTTTTGTTGGGTTTTCTTCCCCATTAGGGTTTCCCGACATAAATCTATGTGTTCTTTTGTGTGGTTGTACTTGTCTATCTTTCAGTGATCCTTTTGCATATGGTTATGGTGTTATAATGCTAAATGTTATTAGATCTGGTAGAACCATTAAAAAATTAACATGGTATCAGAGCTACCCTGAAAGGAGTCTTTGTGCAACCAAAACACTATAGAAGATTAGGTTTTCATGCTTGAAAACCCTAGAAGACTAAACTAGTCATGTTGGGACTTTCTCTATATCTCAATATTAAAGAAGGCTTAGGAGCCGAAAATTTTACAGCACGAATATGAAATCCTGATGTACCCTATGTAAAAAATCTAGCATCGGATTCACTATAATATAGGATATATGATTCCTCCAACTCAGGGTTCCAGCCTCTCCTAGGATTCATCCTTAAACCAGTGGCCTAGGGAGAATTTCTATATCTCGAGATAGGAAGGTCCAAAGTAAATTTCACAAGATGTTGCAGATAGGGAATGGACGTTGGTTTCTGTGGTAAAATTTTAAGACCCCGAAGGTGAAAACAGTGACACATGGAAGTATGTACAAGTTTGTTAAGTTGAACAGTCTCGAATTAAGTCACCTTGGGAAAACCCGCATAAGTCCCAATTGGTGAAACCAATTCTGATCTAACCTATGGGGTTGGAAAGAAGACAGACCAGGATACCTCAGTACAAAGTTTCAGAATTAGAGGAGCAGGAAGTTTGGAGATGCAACAGAAACAATATTAGATAATTCTGCATAAGAAATTGAAAAAAACTAGGGCATCAGATATTTTGTGGTTTTGATCACAGTTTTGGGAAAATGAGTGTGTTGGTCAGCTCGCCTTGATCAGGCACATATTTCTATCCAAACAGATCTAAAAGATACATAGGTTGAAAAATTAGGGTTTCTATGTCAAACCCTAGGTCCACCAGAAGAATCTTTCAAGCAAGCATCAGATTGAAGCAATCTCATTGGTCAAAGAAGAAGTTGCGGATCCAGAAGGAGATGAATACAAAGCACAAGAAAGAATCTAACAAACAAACAAAGATAAGTATTTGAATTTTTTTCCTATATATGTTGTGTATTATGCATGATAGAATGTTTTCGTTAATGACAGTATATTACTGATATGCATGTTATGGGTAAGTAGCCCACGGTGCTATACAACTCTCCATTGATACTTATCTAGAATGAAACTTCTTTGCTGACATATTGGATTAGTGCACAATCTCAATGATGTTATGGTAGAGATGAAAAGCATCTAGAAATTTTCCATCAGATATGGATGAATGTTGTATTGGCTAAAATAGTTGCATGATGCATAAGAATTTTCCATTATGCATATGTCCTATGAAATGTTTCTAAACATGCAACTAGTGCATTTGACTTGTAGGAAATATGACATACAATCTCCTACAAGAAAAGGATGAGACTTGTTTCAAAGAACAAGTGATGACAATTCATGATTCACTCCAATAAACATACATGAATATGAACCTAAAGCTCCCAAGGTCAGAGACACCGTGACGGAAGAAAGAGCTTCAGAAGAATATAAGAGAGCGGTAGATCCACCTTAAGAGATGAAGACCATCTTGGGCACAAGAGACAATTCAAGATGAATAAAAGTATGGTGGGAATTCCAAACTAAAGTAAGAGGCCTCGGATAAACTCTAGTTATGTGGCACAATTGAGTGACATCATTGATGTAGACCCTTCCATCTTTGGAAGAAGCTATTATCAAAGAGTAACAGTTGATCATGGGGATAGATGTATAGGATATCATTTCGAGACCTGAAGGGAAGTCCATAGTGTCTTCCATATGGATCTACAAGAATAGGTATACAAAGCAAGGTTCATGGTTTGTCTCAGAAAGAATAGACTATTGCATGACATACTCTATTGACCAGACACACTTCTCCATTAAGTAAAAGTATATATCGAGCAAAGAACCACCAGTGCAGAATAGGATTTGTACGAGCTCAGAAGGCACCCATAGATAAGCACATCCAGCCACATAAGGAGCTTGATGATCACCTAGAGTGATGAATATCTTAACCTTTTCTACAAGGTTGAAGATGGAAACATATAGAAGATAACAAGCTCACACATGGGTGCAAGATGAACTTTTCGACAAAGTTCAAGATGAAGGGATATTGGTATCTAGTAACCTAAGATGGATACATAGAATATCAGTAGAAAATGATGCTAGATGTCACTCCAATACAGAATGTAGAGGGACGATGATGCTCCACCTCAAAGGGAGTGACTGCAGAATATTTATGAGTTCGACATGGTATGACGGGATGGACATCTTCCTGATGGAATAAGGCTTTACCAAGAGTAAAGTGGGTTCCAACCTTCAAGGTTGAATGTGGAAGACTAGGATGTGTCAATGACCTGACATGATGAACTCGTGGTAGAAGCAATGATGGAATAATACCAGTCATTAATGGAGAATGATGTTTGGGATATAGTACCCAATCCATAAAGCAATATTTTGGTATCTTCCAAGTGGATCTACAAGAAAAAACATGTTGTTGATGGAAGGAAATATCTGTGTCTAGAGGATTCTCTCAGAGAGAGGGAATTGATTATGAAGAGATATTTTCTTTAGTAGCAAGGTACACTTCCATCAGAACCATCATGGCACTTGCTTACATGATGAAGTGGGATCTACACCAGATGGATGTAAATACATCCTTCCTAAATGGTATGATTGAGGAAGAGTTTTACATTGAACAACCACAAGGATTTGAAGTCGAAGACAGAGTGACTTATGTATGCAAGTTAAAGAAGGCTCTGTATGGACTGAAGCAAGCTCCTAAAGCTTGGTATGGAAGAATAGATAGCTTCTTGACAAGCTTGGGATTTACCAAAAGTAAAGTTTATCCTAACCTTTAGCTCAAGGTTATGGATGATGAACCTATCATACTATTGTTGTATGTGGATGATTATTTCTGACATGAAATGAGAAACAGATCACATGAAGCAAGAAGAAGCTAGTTGAAGAATTCAAGATGAAAGATCTTGGATTGATGCATTGTTTCCTTGGGCTGGAAGTGTGGCAAAGCCTAGAAGGAATCTTTTTGAACCAGGGAAAGTATGCAGTGTAAATCTTAAAGAGATCTGATATGTTGGATTGCAAATCCATGGCCACACCCATGGATACCAACCTGAAGCTGTTATCTGATGAATATGACTCATTACAAATAGATTATTGAGTCATTGATGTATCTGATGAATACAAGGACAGATATATGCTTGGATGTGAACACATTGAGTCGGTATCTAGTTAAACCTAGACGGGTTCACCTGATAGCTACAATTCATGTGATGAGGTACCTAAAGGGTACGATAAACTTTGGACTATACTATGGTAGAGATCATGACTATAGATTATTTCGATATATGGATTCAGATTGGGTAGGAAGTGTTGCAGACAGAAAGAGCACCTCAAGTGGATGTTATTGTCTGGTATCCGCCATGATCTCATGGTTTAGTAAGACACAGTCCAGTGTTGCTCTCACCACAGCTAAAGCAGAATACATATCAACTTTCTCTGCTAGTTGTGAAGCCACATGGCTATGAAATCTAAGGTCAGGACTATTTGACATGGAGTTGGATACCACGGTGATTCTTTGTGACAACCAGAGTTGCATAAAGATGAAAAAATCTTGTGTTCCATAAGGGATATGGTACTGAAGGGAGATATAAACCTCTAGTATGTGAGTACCGATGGGCAATTTGTTGATATGTTGGCTAAGCTTCCATGACAATCTTGGTGTAGTTTGAAAAGACTTTCCTCGCAAGGAGGAACAATGATGTTGATATAGATATTTCCTCGCAAGGAGGAACACTGAAGATATGGACCCTTCTCGGAAAGGAGAAACAGGTCAAAGATATGGACCCTTCTCGGAAAGGAGAAACAGGTTGAAGATATGGACCCTTCTCGAAAAGGAGAAACAGGTCGAAGATATGGACCGTTCTCGGAAAGGAGAAACAGGTCGAAGATATGGATTCTCTTTGGAAAGGAGGAACAGGTCGAAGATATGGACTCTCCTTGGAAAGGAAGAACAAGTCGAAGATGTGAATCCTCCTCGAACAAAGGCGGGGCAGGTTGATAATATGGATCCTCCCAAAAAATAGGGAGTGGTGATAAGACTATTATCGATGACGGGATGACAATGAAGCTTCAATATGAAAGAGGCCAAGTACACTTGAATATGTTGACAAGGTCCGACATTCACTTGTGGATGATAGTATCCTTTGTTGAGGATGGTCTTGTAGGTATAACACTATGTTCATGAGAGTGGTCCTTACTAGCTAAGGATGGCCCTACATACGTTACTCTTGCATGGAGAGTACCCACATTCATTTGTGGATACCATAGTATAACATTCGCTTGTGAATGGTCCTAGCTTTCATGCTAAGGATGTCCTATGATGAGTCCTCATGTACGATAGGGCCAATACTTAGGTACGGTCGAGATCTTCTTTGCAGGCATTACTCTCGCATGAGAGTACCCACATTCATTTGTGGATACAACATAATAACACTCACTTGGGAGTGGTCCTAGCCTTAGTGGTAAGGATTATCTACGATGAGTTCTCACGCACGACATCGTCGGAATTTACATGTGGTCGAGATATGCTCTGCATACATTACTCTTGTATGGAGAGTATACCTACATTTATATGTAGATTCCATATAATAACACTTGCTTGGGAGTGGTCCTAACCTTAGTGGTATGGATGCTCTATGATGAGTCCTCATGGACACCGTAGTATAACACTCACTTAGGAGTGGTCCTAGCCTCAGTGGCAAGGATGTTCTATGATGAGGGCTGACAATTTGTATGTGGTCGAGATCTTCTCTACAAACAATACTCTTGCATGGAAGAGTCTACCTACATGTATGTGTAGATACCATAATATAACACTCACTCAGGAGTGGTACTAACCTCAGTGGTAAGGATGGTCTACAATGAGTCCTTACGGACGACAGGTCTTGCATCTAGGTGCGGTTGAGATCTACATTCTGTTTTAGACGATTCAGCTAGTCGATACTATGGACCAGGATGATGGAGGATTGCATCATCCTTGGACCTATGTCCTAAAGTGATAGGGATTGATCATCCCAAAAAGAGATCATGTGTATTGCAGGTAGCGTGGCGAAAAAGGATCAAGTAGATCGAAGTGTGACTGCGAAGGATCAAGAAGGATCGAAGTGTTGCTGCAAATGATTGAAAAGATCTAACTGATACTGCAATGGATCAAAAGGATCGAAGTGTTTCCGCAAAGGATCAAGAAGATTGAAGTGTTGTTGCAAAGGATCGAAAAGATCAAAGTGTTGTTGCAAAGGATCGAAAGGAAAGGATCGAGAAGATCGGAGTGTTGTTGCAAAGGATTGAGAACATTGAAGTGCCACTACAAAGGATCGAAAGGATCTAAATGCTGCTACAGATGATCGAGAAGATCGAAGTGTTGTTACAAAGGATCGAGAAGATCGAAGTGATGCTGTAAAGGATCGAGAAGATCAAAGTGTTGCTACAAAGGATCGAGAAGATCGAAGTGTTGTTGCAAAGGATCAAGAAGATCGAAGTGTCACTGCAAAGGATCAAGTGATCATGTGCTAAAGAAGATAAAGAATCTATGTTGTAGAAGGTGATGTTCAAGTACTGAAGATAACGAGGAGTGTCAAAGGGAATCCATCTAAAGACCATTTTTTCGATCATAGAGGTGCATTACCACTTATTAGAGTATGAAATGTTGAACAAAATCTAATGGAACACAATGAAATATTTCATGGTTCCACTTGTTATTAAAAATGATACTTTCTATTGACAAAACCAATAACAAATTTGTTACCATTTATATGGGAAGAAAAGCATAGATTCCTACAGACGTCATATTTCCTCTTGTAAGTTGTTCTCCCATTGTAAAAGCTAATGTAATAGTCCATTTTTCGATATCTTTCCTCTGCTCAACCCTACACTCGTCTTTCGTAGGAAAACAATGCCTCCACATGTAATAACTACATTGTTTCGACGAAAATTGATCTTATTTTGATAACAAATGCAAATTGAAGGATTCATTGTCATTGATCTAAGAAGTTCTAAGGTCAGTTTCTCATACAACAGATATTCTATAAATCATGTTAAGATCCATATGTTTCAGCTCATGAACTGAGAGATTCTTTATCTTAGACATAAACAGAAGAACTTTAGGATCAATACTAGAGAGGTGTTACTTTACAGCTCTAACCTTCTCATGACACAGGGGTAGAACTATAATAGTATTAGTAAGTTGGCATCCCCTTAACACCCTCTCTCTCTCTCTCTCTCTCTCTCTCTCTCTCTCTCTCTCTCTCTCTATATATATATATATATATATATATATATATATATATATATACACACACATACATACATACATACATACATATATGTATGTATGTATGTATGTATGTATGTATGTATAACCCCTTAACACCCCCTATCTCTCTTTCTCTTACCCCTTAAAACCCCCTATCTCTCCATCTCTTACCCCTTACCACCCCTCAATGTCTCTCCCTTCACCCATCTCTCTCTCTATCTCTCTCTAACCCATTAACACCCCCTGCCCCTTTCTCTACTTTTAACCCCATGGCACCCCCCACCCTTTTATCCACCTCTAACCCCTTACCACTCCTTCCCCCTTTACCTTTAACCCCTTATCACCCAAATTGTTTTTAATATTATAATCAACAAATAATAAAATTAATGTTATAATCAGCAAAAAATAAAATTACTGTTATAATCGACAAAATAATAAAATCGTAAAGTTAGAAATCGCGCACTTGTTGTAGTTTTACAAAAACACATGGACGTTTTGTAAAACTACAATGCGTGCGCATTTTTTTTTTTGTGCGAAAAAAATGAATTTAAACAAAATGCGTGCGCGTTATTTACCACTATGGTCCAACATCCGCATGTGCTGGCGTGGAATTCCTATACCTATGTGTCTGCTTCAAACTTTACTTCAAATTAATCATCCCTATGCCTTTGAGTATGATAAACCATGGCTACCTAAGCATTACATCTAATTTCTCAATATGCTCGTGTTTATTCGTTGATTACACTATGTTGCACACCATAATTTTTTATGAAATTTTAGACACATATATGGTTTTTTCTGCATATTCCAAATATGTAATTTTAACAAGAGTATATATATATATATATATATATATATATATATATATATGTGTGTGTGTGTGTGTGTGTGTGTGTGTGTGTGTGTGTGTGTGATGTTTCCGAATATATAAATTTTTTCTATTAAAAATGTTCTTAACTATCTAAAGTTTGATCTTTTTATTTTTTGGACGAATTATAAGGTATATGTTTTTGTGGGTGCAACCTTTGAAGGCCTTAATGCAATTATTTTGAAATGGTTTTTTTTATCATGTAGAGGTCGGTGTCCTTCAGTGCCCCACATATATATATATACGTATACGTATATATATATTTCTTTTTGTTTCTTATTTTTCTTGTGTCATGACTCCTTGACTCAAAAAACACATTGTTAGTGTTTCATCCATACCACTTCTGTTTCTCAACCATTTTGAAAAAAAATTGTGTGGGGCACTGAAGGACACCGACCTCTACATGATATAAAAAAACCATTTCAAAATAATTGCATTAAGGCCTTCAAAGGTTGCACCCACAAAAACATATACCTTATAATTCGTCCAAAAAATAAAAAAGATCAAACTTTAGATAGTTAAGAACATTTTTAATAGAAAAAAATTATATATTCGGAAACATCATTCAATTTCTTACATTTCATATTTTTTACTCATCACAAGATCCATTGTGTATGGATCTCAAAATATCCATATAAGTTGAGGGATATTAACAATATAAACAGATTCATTAAATAGATATTAACAATATACTTTCAAGTTAGAAAATGAGAATATTGCATACATAAGTATTCCAATATTAAAGAAGGGTTTAAATAGAAACATATTGGCATGGGCCTTAATATGCAAGTGATCATTAAAGTGTATGTGTAATCGCTAAGAACCAAAGCATCTATGTGAAGAGTTATTAAGCAAAAATAATGTTACGGAGATACTAAGGACAAAAATAATGGTCTTCCTTATACAAATTATTATCATAAATAAACAAAAACCTATGGATAGTCCTTTTGGACAGAGAGCCAAGTATGGTTATTAATATTTACTAGGCGTACGCCCTTTGGAGAAACTCTAACTAGTCACCAAATATTAGTATTGAATACTTATAATTGCAACATATAGAAATGCTACGAGAAGGGTATATCCCAAGAGAAGTTTGAGAAAAATGAAGTAGAGTAAGCATAGATGTTTCCTGGTGATAACGAGATTGAAGTAGAAGGTGCACGTCTAAGAAGTGGAAGAATATTTCGATCGACAAAGAGGAGAAGGACTTCGTCAAGAAGAGGAAGTTGCAGTATGACTGGAGGAGAGGTCTATGATTTCGTGTCACACTTTGATGAAGGATCTTGCAACAAGGAAGAGGAATACTAGCCCATACCTAAAAATAGGAAGAAGATGAAGCTCCATATCCAAAGCATGAGTACACCATACCCACTACCCCGTGTACATCCTCGAAGGTAAGATCTAAAAACTCATATCCTAGTGGTTTTGTTAATCAAAGTAACAATAGCCATGAGAATAGTAGTCAAGTGATTCCCACAAGCCAAGTAGTACCTAGAATGAATATAATGGCCATGAATGATATTAAGTTTCCAATCTCTAATGGAAATGGGTTAGAAGACCCTGACCAACATTGGTTTCTATGTGAAGTCTTGTGGACCGTGCAACAGGTCCAAGATGAAGCCATCAAGGAGGCTCAAATTATCACAACCCTTAGGGGCCGAGCGTTGGATTGGTACATGAAATTCTCTGTGGTTCCGACAGGAGTTCCGTTTGTGCTAAAGGTAACTATCGATTGCAAGAGAGCCAAGCTTAACACATCTTAAGCTCTAAGGCTTGAATAAAATCTGAATGGGTTTGGTTTGTAATATTAGAAGAGGAAATTAAAGGGTGGATGAATGACCATAACTCGGGAATAAAATAGTTACCGGTAAGTATATACAAACAATGGTAAACAAGGATGATGTAGAAGCATATGAATACAAACAGTATGTATGTATAGTCCAGCTATGAATCAGGTATATAATCACAAATAGTTGATTACATATCCAATATAGAAACACCTTTAAAGCAAAAAAATATTCTGTGTAAAGGAGAAATACAAATACATATATTTGTAATGAGAAACTAGATAGAAACACTATCAATCGTAAAAATCAATACAGAAAGATCAAAAACATTGAAACAATGTTTGTATTGATTAAAAATAAGAGTGGCTCATAAAATATTTTTCATTCTTCATACAGTCTTTAAAATACACCTACAGGCTACACTTACACTTACAGGTTTCCAGAGAAGTTTTCAAACTAGTGACTCTCAACCCTTACAATCACACAACCTTACGGGCTGGAACCCTCCTCCCCCTACAGAGTCTTTGAATCCTTTATTTGTAGATATTACATCAGTTACAAAAAGATTTTAGATCCATAAGATAAGGATCACAGTTCCTATTTTAAGCAAAAATATATTACAAAATCAAACTGATTTTGAACAAAACTCCTGGCAATCAACTCTAAGTTCAACCTTTTGCTTTGAATCCTCTAACTTCCAGGAGCTCTGTCACCTTACAAGCTTTTCCCTGGAAATTTTGAGTCTGCCTGACACTTGTTTCCATGCGCTCTAAAAAATATAGGATGTGTGGTTGATTATTGTAATACTCTGTCTCCGGTCTTTTAAAGGTTTGAATGCTACCCGAAGATGTTGGTCAAACCCCTCAAAATATGGGGTTAATTTGATTTGCTCTATCAAATCTGAAAAATGGTTGACTGTTGTTAAAAATGTGAATTTTCTATCATCTTCAAAGTTGGGATGACCTTTCTAGAATGATAATTGCCATACATTCAATCTATAACCTAAAATATGCCTGCCATCCAATATACTGCCATTTGTCCCTCCTCTTACTGCCATCTGTTAAATAGTTGTATGAGATACAGATTGAATTCTTCTGAATATAAATGCAATCTTTAATTTGAACATATACGTAATAGATAAGCCCCTCAAATGTAGCTCGATGAAAAACTTGTCTTCATCAATTTCCAAAAGAGAGAGGTTTTCACTTTCCTCGACAAATTCTTTAGCAGGCAACTCAACTAATGAAGACGGTACAAACAACATCGACCCCAAGCCGACAAAAGAAGGATTCTCATCTTTGTATTCTTGCAATAAACTAAGAACCAATTGATGAAATGTTATATAATCACTTGTGCACTCGGGCTCAAACTCTTAGCATTTCCAAAAGATGTTATTTTTTACCTTTGTGTGCTTGTCATTCTATGAGCATTTGGTGTTGATATGATATGCAATTTTATGCTCTGACTCCTAGTGGGCTTCTCCCATGGCACACTTGTTGATGGAACTTGAAGACTGCACAACAATGGGGTGTTGACTGACCAATAAGAACCTGATTTATGCAATGCTAACGTGTGGATGCTCCATGAATGTTGCAATGATGAAGCTCAGGCTCGATGCTTGTGCACTTGACAATTTAAACATAAAGAAAATATAACCAACAAGCAACTGGTGGAGAAACAAAATAATAAATGTAAACAACCATAACATGTAGCGCAATACGACTCATCCAATGGACTTGTGTGCAAGCTTCCTCTCAATAGTTGGTGACTTTGGATAAATTGCTCACTATCGGTGTTTTCATTTTGTTTTTTGTGCAGTGGAAATAATCCCACATGGCATAGGGAATAATGAATACAAAATTGTACATTGCAAATTATTTGAAGATTTCATTGATGCATGGTGCACAAAACGCTTGGTGGAATCTTCTTGGATCTCATTCTTCCTTGATATCCTCTGCCTCGAATTCTTCAAATGCTCCAGATTTGGTGGCTCTTCTTATGTAGAAGCATTTCTGCCACTTATTGTCAAGTAAGCTTTCCATTTTGTGATCCAAAATGAAAGTACCAAATAATATATACATTCAGGTGACACGACAACGCTTTTACCTGAAAACAATAACTCATGCCTGTGCCATTTTTCCATCTCACTAACTGCACAAGTCATTGAATCCAATGGAAAGGGTGTATAACCTTCAGGATTATAAGGTTAAACATGCAAAGAATTTTCAAGGAAATAACTCCAGATATTCTCAGGTATCAATTGTTACTTGGCACCAATTTCCTGTTCTGGTAGAAGGCCTCCGTGAGGACATCTTAGAGAAGTTGTTGGAGCAACGTCACCATCACAAGGTGCATCCACAATTTTCCACTGCATCCATTGCATCAACCATGTTCTGGAAACATAATATTGATTCCCATCTAAGTAATGTCCTGCAAACACAACTTCCACTGCATCTTTTATGAATAAACTTTTATCTCTATAACTATTAAATGAAAACTGCCATTTTGGCCTCGTCCATAATACAATTAGTACAATATTCATTTTCTGACAATGTTGGAACTCCACCATACATGTTGATATTGGAACAATCATGAATTTTTCAACAACGAAAAACGAGATCCCTCTCTACATGCTCGCTGCCAGAATCCAAAGCTTTCGTGGGACAGATCTAGTACCAACAAGTCCCACATAAAACATTAGATCAATTCCGAGCAGGACTAATAGATGAATTTAGAAAGCCCAAATCCGAGTCGCAGTGTATTACAGAGATTAAATAAACTAAGCAATCTCCTAAGGAATGTGTTTGGGACTTTGATTAGAGATTTAAGACGTTGATGTCCAAAGTAAGTTTCCAGATGTCAAGGATTCAACACAAAGAATGGTTTATTGCAGCATTATTACCGCACATTCTGATTCCCTTGATGTAGCAAAAGATTGTGTCACAGACCGAGGCTCTTGAATTGGCTATGAAATTGGAATCGTCGCCTGTCGGAGAAACTGGTTCTAGAATGATGCAAATCCAGTCACAACTAGCCAACCTTACACTACAACTTCAAGATATTAAGAAAGGGAAGGAAGTACAAGAAGAAATCTGGTGTACCAGATGCAGAACAAAGGGACACCACAAAGACACATGCCCAACATATATGAATTATGTCGCACCGAGAGAACCGAGCTTAATAAATACACAAGGGATGCCTTGGTGTAGAATATGCAAGACTAGAGGCCATCGGTCGGAAGAGTGTTTGTATTTATAGAAGATTGTAAGTGCGTCAGCTAGTTTATACTGCAAGTTTTGTCGATCCGTAGACCATGAGAGAAAGACTACATAGCATATCAGCTAATGCAAGAGACAACAATTGATACCGATTTAATGAAGAACGATGAACAATTGCAAGCTGAGTAGACTCAGGTTCAATATCCTCATAACCAATATCCTCAGAATCAGTATCCACAACAACAATACCCTCAACCAAAGGGGGGTGGAAATTTTAGAGGTTCAGGACAAAGAGGAGGATTTGGTCGTGGAAGAGGCCAAATTACATGTTATAATTGTGGAAATCCTGGACATTTTGTCAGGGACTACATGAGTCCTACTACGACATGTTCGTATTGCAAAGATTTTGATCATACTGTTGAGCAATGTCCGTAGTTGTTTGCAGAGTTTCAGGATAGGAATGTGGGAAATATGAATCCACTGCAAAATCCTAATCCAAACCCCAATCGTAATATCCAAAATATTTATGCTAAACTAAGGGAACCACATATTCTTTCCGTAACAAGAGGAGGTGTTGCAACAAGAGTAGATCAAGAAGCATTGTATGGACAACTGCAGGTGCGAACAACAGCACAAAAGAAAGCACCATTCAACATCCAAAAAGAAAATGAGGTATTCTTAGATGCGCGACAATAATTCGTCGACAGAAATCAAGCGTCGAATTCTGGAAGACCAATATTGGAGATGGGTGAGAGATTTGACCAGCTACTCTGAAAGAAACCAATGGAAAAGGTTAGTAAACTAAAATAATTCTTGAAAAGTTTCTTAATGCTAATCCAAGATAAATATGTTGTCGCAGAATTGACAACTTTGATAGAAGAACCCCAAGAAGAGGCGCGACAAAAAAAAAATTTAATCATATAAGGAAAAGACTAAACTAAGGATGTCTGCACAAATAGGACATTATGATATGGACTATATTATTGTGGACTTGGAATTCGATGTCAACATTCTCACTAGACAAACATGGGAGAGCATGCGAAAGCAGAGACTCATATGGTCTCCTATCCAGCTCCGACTAGCGAATCAATTGAAAGTTCCACCTATAGGTCGACTGACTCAAGTGTCCGTTGAGATAGAAGGCCTTATAACTTATGTTGACTTCAAAGTGATTGACATTGTGGATGATACAAATCCATATCCCACACTTTTGGGGATCAACTAGGAGATTGATAATTAAACAATTATAAATTTTAAGAAAAAAATCTTAACATTTGAAGATTCAGAACTAAGGGTGATCGCACCAATTGATCTAACAGAAGGATAGAGATACACCGAGCAAGTGAGTAGTGAAGGACAAGGAGATTATTTGGACCCGATTTATAACATTACTTCTATAAGGGATGATTATGTAAATCTAACGGCCAAAGAAAAGCTCAATTGGCGCAGTGTTAGTTCCTGTACATTGGATTCTCAAGAAGCTTTGGAAAACTGGCAGAACCGATTGCTTGAAGTATCGATAAGAAGATGCACAAGAATTACACAGTCTATGTGATGAGTAGGTAGTGAGGTAAGTGAGCTACCCACATATGAAGGCTTACCTAACCCGACATCTTTTCTAACAGATTTTGAAGAAAAAGTTAGAGAAACATCAGCGCTTGTTCGCTCTGGACTTTGCACTGAAAGCTACACCTGCCATATCGTGGGTAGCACATAAACAATCTATCTCAGGCTGGCATCAATGCAAAAAATTGATGGAGATACGATTTCGAGAGAAGATCAGTTGTACTGGTCAAAAGTACACATGTTTGACTAATCCTGGTGACCACATTGAATATTGTCATGTGACATGGGAGGCATGCCCGTAACAGGAATGGGCTCATCATTTTGTACATACATTGGATATGATACCAAGGCACTGGTACACATTGGTTGATTTGCAACGAGGGACTCTTGAATGGTATGAACTAGCTGTTATCTTTACACGCACATTCGATCTTACTAACAATCATCCTTTGATTGATGTTGCATTGCAAGTGATCAAGACAAAGGTATTTGAATATATCCCTATGTCGATGTCAAACTTTAATCAGAGCAGCACGACAGTCCAACACTGGATGGAGTGCTATAATGTGGTGAGTGAACCTAATGATGATGACCCACGAGACACAAACATCCCAGAGTTTGAAGGTACTGGTGTGGTGGAGGGATTTGGTATTTCAAGTAACCAGTTCCTAAATGCATTAAAAACCAAGAAAGTAAAATTGGATCTCCAAAGAATCCAAAGTTCGCCAATATTGGAGATTATTGGGATGATGAAACTGTCTGGAAGATCACGGACCTAGTGCATGAATTCCAGGATCTGTTCCCTACAAAAATTTCAGAGACAAAGTGGGTTGTCAGAGACCTTGGAGAGATGAAGATACAGTTAAAGCCTAGCGCAAATCCTATGCAGCAGCGACCATACTGGTTGAATTCGCGATATAAAGAGAATGTCAAGACAGAATTAGATCGAATGCTAGATGCAGATATCATAAAACCAGTTGAAGAATCTGAGTAGATCAACCCGATAGTAGTGCAAGAAAAGAAGACTACTGGTGAAATATGCATCTGTGTCGACCTAAGAAAGTTGAACGATGCCTCCTTATATGACCCATTTTCAACTTTGTTTACAGATGAGGTATTAGAAAGTGTCGGGGGTCAAGAATTTTATTCTTTTATTGATGGGTTATCTGGATACCATCAAATAAGAATCACGAAGGAAGATGAATACAAGACAACCTTTGCAACAAAGTGGGGATGTTTTCAATACACAATCATGCCTTTTGGACTCAAGAATGCTCCTGTTATCTTTTGCAGGATGAAAGTGGTTGCTTTCAAGGATTTTATTCATAAGTTTATTAAGGTCTACTTTAATGACTGGACGGTGTTTGGGCTCATAAAGAATCACATTGAGAGCCTCAGAATGATGCTGGAATGGTGTCGACAATATCAAATTTCGCTGAACTTTAAGAAATGTATCTTTTGTGCCCCGTTTGGAATTTTGTTCGGCCATGTACTTTGTCGCGATGGAATCTTGGTTGCCCTTATTAAAATTGCGATCATCGTCGACAAGCAACTAAGAACGACACTAGGACATAGCGGATACTATCAAAAAATTATCAAAGGATATGCAGAGGTAACTGTTGCGATGGAAAAAATGTTACAAAAGGATATCACGTTCTAATGGACGAAAAAATGCTAAGAAAGTCTAGGTCTCCTGAAGAAAAAGATGGTCACAACACCCATACTAGTTTTTCCAAACTGGAAGAAGGAATTTCACATACATGTCGATGCGTCATCTATTGCACTCGATGTTGTACTTACACAACCTGGCGAAGGATCGATCGATCATCCTATTGCCTTCACTGGTAGGAATTTGTTAACAACAGAGAAGAATTACACTACGATTGAAAGAGAAGGCTTATCTATGGTGTATGCGCTACAAAAATTTGGACACTATTTGTTAGGTGGACATTTCAATATGTTCACAGACCATTCAGCATTGAAATACTTGGTAAGCAAACCAGTGTTGGGGAGAAACATTTGTCAGTTGCTCCTCCTTTTCCAGGAATTTGATTTTGAAGGTATTCTTAATCTAACTAAAGTCAGGACCATACCACCTTTTGAGGCTTGAAAGTGGAGAAGAACCTATGAACCTCGATGATAGTCTTCTTAATGCGTAACTATTTGTAGTCACGATGTTTGAGGATCATTACAAAGATATTATACATTTCTTGAGTACAGGATATGCACCAGAAGGATTTAGTACTGTGCAAAAAAAACAATTACTAGTGCGAGTTGCAGATTTCCAATTGATAGTTGGACAACTATATAAAATGGGACAGAATGAAATTCTTCGCCATTGTGTATTGAAACACGGGAAACCAATGATATTGAATGAAGAACATGATGGTGTCGCAAGAGGCCATTATGTTGGAAAAGCTACAATGCACAAGATATTGAAAGCAGGACTATGGTGGCCCACTTTGCATGTGCATGCTAGAGAATATTGTCGCAACTTCGATATCTGTCAGAGAACTGGAAAGTCCTTGTGACGAGATGAAATGTTGTTAGTACCTCAAATAAATTTATAAGCATTTGATAAATGGGTTGTTGATTTTGTCGGACCTATTAACGCACCAGGAAAGAGAACATGTGCAAGAGACATTATTGCTGCGATATATTACCGGACTAAATGGGCCGAAGAAGCGCTAGTAAAGGATCGTACTGCTACGACTGTTGCCAAATTTTTGTTTGACAATGTTGTCACTAGATTATGATGCTCAAAGATTTTGATATGTGATCAAGGCACAGACTTTGTCAATCAATTGATCGGAGAATTAACTGAAGAATTTCAGATCCAACATAGGAAGACAACACCATATCACCCACAAGCGAATGGTATTGCCAAAGTATTAAACAAGATCCAGGAGAACACATTGACAAAGATTTGCAATGATCAAAGAGATTACTGGGACCTGAAAATTTATGCGGTACTATGGGAATTTCTCACAACCTATGAGAAGTTCACATGTTGAACTCCATTCCGATTAGTGTATGGACAAGAGGCTATTATGCCGATGGAATACATTGTACCCAATTTAAGGATTGTTGCAATTACTGAAATGACTGATAGTGGTGATATCGAAGAAAGATTGTAGGAGCTTGTGCAGTTGGAGGAAGAATGTTTTGCCGGAGGTTATCACCAAAATGTTGAGAAGGAACGACAGAAAGTATGGCATGACCGACACATTAAGAATAAGCAATTTCAGGTCGGAGGACTTGTCCTCCTTTATGATAGTAAGTTCTTAAAGCATCCTGACAAGCTGAAAACACATTGGATGAGGCCTTATGTAGTCATTCAAATCACTAAAGGAGGCGCAGTACAACTTGAGAAATTATATGGAACACCTTTAAAAGGACTGGTGAATGGAAGTAAGCTAAAGCCTTACCAGGATAGTTAAGACTTGGTCGACTGGAAAAAAATAAAAATAAAAAGATTCATGAGTGTTTATGTTTTGTGTCGAAAACAATGCGTCTGTTGAGGAAAAATAAAAGTGTGTGTAGACTATCTGTCTGTCGCAGAAGAGAAATGGTGGCACACACTCTTCATCTGTAGAAAGGGAAGAAATGTATCCAAGACTAGATACCCATCACAGGAAGAAATGAGATGTCGCATGAGAAAATTTGGTCGCAAGAAGACAACTGGCCGTAGTTGAATTTATTAGGATTATTAATCCTCCCTTGTCCAATTTGGTCATATGTCTAAATTAGTAGTCATGTCTAAATCGGGAGTCCATCCAGTCTATTTTTAGTCACTAGCACCATTGGGTCCACTTGGCCTAATTGGGGCACATGTTTCAGTTACTAAAGTGTNACTGCCACTGATTACACTTGCATGCATTAGTTTAGGAGCCTACTAGACCAATCCCTACAATTTAGGAGACACTGGGAGTGTCGATACCAACCAAGATCAGTTGAGTTGAGTTGGTGACTAGTTAAGCTAAGTTAGGAGTCACTTACATTCAGTTCTAGTCCTCTACATTCAGTTAGCGATAGGTTTGCATGGCTGCATGCAGGAGGGGTGCATTTCTCACCTACCATAGTCAGTTAGCCTTAGTCAACACTGAATGTAACATTTGAGTTGTGTTTTAGAACTCCGATGAACTCTGGTAATGGTTTAGACAAGGTTAGTTAACCATTAAGTCCTCCGATAATGATTTAGACAAGGTCTTCACAAAATTGCTCCTTCCAATACTGCACCAGAAGCGGAGAATTTACCACTTAATATCCCAAGTTAGGAAATTGTTGGTCAAGCTTGCTTGATCAACTATGCTGGGTGTGAAGGAAATTCCAAAAGTGCAAACTGTCGACCTTACTTTGTATGTTTAATTGTGTGATAGGTTATCAGCTCTTCTCACAGCATTTGCTACAAGTAGCCCTTTCTTCTCATTGCATTCGCTACAAGTAGCTCAGTCCTTCTTACTGCATTCAAAATGGTTCATCCAGTAGAGCCTCTCACTCCCTTCAACTATAACCAGTGGAAGGAAGACATGGGGGTACTGCTCCGCACCAAGAAGCTCTTTAGACTCACAGAAGAAATAGAGGCAATGCCAGTTTTGAATCATGACAAATAAAAGTACCGGAACATGATTGATGAAGCTCATGGATACTTATTCTCCTCAGTCTCTCGAGATCTTCGATTCCACATCCAAGGATTGAAGACTCCCAAAGAGATTTGGGACAAGCTTGCCTCCTTATTTGATAAGTAGGATGAGATGAGGGTCCATCAACTAGAAAATGATCTGATCACTCTAAATTTATCCAACTTTGAATCACTAAATGAATTCTTCATAAAGTTCAAGAACCTGATATATCAGTTGAAGCAATGCAAAGTGGAGAAGGATGAAGATTAGCTCATCCTTGCCATTCTCACAAAGCTCAATGCAGACTACTCAGTATTTGTATCAACCTTCCAAACAGTAAGGCTCACTACTCCAAATTGGAATATGCCCACTCTTGATGCCTTCATCCAATCTCTCACTTCTGAGAATGATAAATTGATCCAAATGGGGATCATTCGATCTTCCAAAGATCATTGGTTGCAAGAGGAGATAAGGTAGTGAATGACAAAGGGAAGCAAAGAGATGAGTCTCATGTGAAGAAAGAGCAGTTAAAGGAGCCTTCAGGTTCGAAGAGAAGAAAGAAGAATGGCAAAGGCAAGGTCCTATGCTCTTACTGTGGAAGGGGCTTTCATTCAGAAAGCTCTTGTATGAGAAGACAACTTGATGAAATGGCTCTTCTTTTGAAGAAACATAACATTTATGCACCTGCCAGTGCAAGGAAGGATGACTCTGAAGAAGAAGATGAAGAATACCAAAGGAAAGGCCATGCACTGAAGGCTTACTGCTCATTAGCACATGTCTTCCTCATTGATTCTGGAGCTTCCAACCATATGGCTACATCCAGAGAATCATTCTCTTCTTTTCAGTCCTTTGATGGTCCTAGTATTTAGATGGGAAATAACAGTAAAGTCAAAACAAAAGGGAAGGGCTCTGTCAAGCTTGAACATGGAAGGTTCAAATATGTGCTATTTGTTCCCTCCCTAGCCTCAAACATGTTATCTATCTATCAAATGACCCATACTGGATCTCTAAAGCAAGTGATCTTTGGTCCTGACTCAGTGGAGATCACATATATCTCTACCGGTAACATCATAGCGAAGGGTGTTGAAAATCATGCCTCAAAATCATATGAGTTCTCACATTTCATGCCTCCTTCAAAACCAGTGCACTCTCAGCAGCCACTTGTAAGGGAAAGTAAAATCATTGCATCTACTTCTTTTGTAGCTTCTACTAGTATTGCATATCCATCTTTATTAGTTTATGAGATTGAGATTCAGGGTGATTCAGATCTAGATTCAATCCCTACTTCCAAACTGGAAGCTAGGAAGATGACTGGAAACTTACCTGACACTCATAAAGGAAAGACCCTTGTGCTATGCCATGCAATCTTACCTCCTTCAGAGAGATGCAATAGACTCCCTGTAATATGCTATATGGAAAGGGATCAGTTTCACTACATTCAGAAGAATGGATATGACCATACACCTCTTCATCCAGCAAGAAACAAAGGTTACATTCCTCCTTCTTTCCATCATCATTTTTGGAGAAGAAGGAGAAGTCTACATGCGAGGCCCCATAATACCTGTGCATAGCACACCATGCATGCTGCTTCGCTACCTCACAGAGATGAAGTTTGCAACAACATATTTTCAAGTTTTTCAAACTTGAGACCTGATTCTACCTGCTTAGATAGAGGGGGGGCTTTTTCCCATGTGGTTTTTGCCCCAGTTTTTTGTATTAAGTAGTTACTTTATTTTACTTGATGTAATGGGTGACCTATGGTCTTAGTTACCAAGGCCCACAAATTGTCCAAGTTAGCATTCAGGGGGGGTTTAGGTTTATTAATCCTCCCTTGTCCAATTTGGTCGTATGTCTAAATCAGGAGTCATGTCTAAATCGGGAGTCCATCTAGTCTATTTTTAGTCACTAGCACCATTGGGTCCACTTTGCCTAATTGGGGCACATGTTTCAATTACTAAAGTGTGGGGAACACTAATCGAGGTCTACTGCCACTGATTGCACTTGCATGCATCAGTTTAGGAGCCTCCTAGACCAATCCCTACAATTTAGGAGCCACTAGGAGTGTTGATACCAACCAAGGTCAATTCAGTTGAGTTGGTGACTAGTCAAGCTAGGTTAGGAGTCAGTTACATTCAGTTCTAGTCCTCTACATTCAGTTAGCACTAGGTTTGCATGGCTGCATGCAAGAGGGGTGCATTTCTCACCTACCACAGTCAGTTAGCCTTAATCAACACTGAATGTAACACTTGAGTTGTGTTTTAGAACTCCGATGAACTCCGGTGATGGTTTAGACAAGGTCAGTTAACCATTGAGTCCTCCGATAATGATTTAGACAAGGTCTTAGTTACCTACAGTAAAGTAGAGTGTAATCAATTCGAATTTCCTCATGTGGATTCGAATTGCTTGTAGCTATTTAGCCATTGTACTTCATTGTAATTATTATCTAATTGCTTTTGATTAATGAAAGCATTCACAGTTGCAAGCCATTTTTGCACTGTTTCATTCTTCAATTGCAGAGTAAATTGTGAGATCTATTTTGTGAGTTGTGTGTTTGTCTACATATCTATGTGCTCAATTTATAGAATTAAGGACACGACAGATTTTGGCGACGTACTTTTTAGTCATTTTCGTAATTATTGCACAAACCACTGAAGTGACATGCAAAGTGATGGTTAAGTAGCGATTTCCTTGTAATGCTTTGAACGGTTACTCCATGTGATGAAAATTGCTGCCACCTTTCCAATTTATTGCTTGCTCATGCGAAGGAAAGACTAGTTGAACAAGTTATGGATATCATCTTCACATCGAAGTTTTATTCAGTATGTTTGCACCAAACCGAGTAAACCGAGTTGTTGTGTCTGCAACTATAAGAGTCAAGGCGATTTATCACAAAGTATGGTCATCTCTATCTCTAGTATACATTGTTGTAGAATCTGGCATTGAGACACCTTCAACGACGCCCATTATGGAAGACATTGTCATATTTGTTCCACCGTATGCCATGGTTGCAGAAGAAGTTGAACATATACCATTTGTCCCTTAAGTGAGGTTACAACTAGACACTCCTGAGACGTCGAAGAGGAAACAGTCTAGTAGCCACAAAAAAACAACACCACCACCATTAGAAGTTGAAGAACCAGGCTCCACGAGCATGCTTCCAGACTATGTTCTACCTAGACCAGCTGACGCGCCTAAGATTTGAATTGCTAAGATTGCAAGGTAGCCACTAGTAGCACCAACCGTACCAAAAGGAGTTCGAATAACAACGAACATACTTCCAAATCTAAAGAAGATGACCTTTATCGACCACAACCTATGAAAATTTCCATAGTTCGCAATAGACACATACATGGTTATTGTCTGTGAGACAAAGGATGGCCTTACCCACTTAGTTCCATTGGAATGGGCAAGAGGACTGAACAAGGCTAGGTTACTGTCACTGCTGCATATGTCGCATTTTGGCTGCAGCGTAGAGGTAAATGCATGTGTTAAACAATTTCTGGTATCATTCCACGGTGGATTTTTATGGCTCAACCAAAATATTTATATGGATGTTGAGCTTATAGCAGTGATTACGAGACTCCCACTTGTAGGCGTCGACCCGACACCAATTGTTGCTGGAAAAGAATAGGACACCTTATTCACGAATAAGTTGAAAGAAAAGTATGACCTGACCAGAGACACTAAAGGCTTTTCCATCGCCTCGATTAATGACTACACTGTTTGGTTCACAACTAAAGTTCCATCTAGCAAGTTGCTATGGAAGATGTGACCGAACCAGTGCACCGCAGGGACTATTATTACAACAGAGTTATGTGTAGCAGGTGTTCAACTCAACTGGTTGTGATATCTTAGAAATGAATTGTTAGCATATGCGAAGGAGGAATAGGAGAAAGTTAACACATTTCATTATTCACGACTACTTATTTTGATTTAGTTTATTACATAAGGAAAACCAACAAACTAATAAGGGGTCGATATCCCCATTTTATGTTGAGGATCTCGATACCAAAATTTCTGGTTTGAAAAATATTTCAAGCAAAGGCAAAAAGACAACAATATAGAGTTATTTTTACCAGGAGAGGCCCTGCAACATCATGTATGAAAGCAGGTCAAAATTACTGAGGTAACCGTTAAGTGGTTCAGAAACATTATCAAATTTTCAGTCGGGGCCCATCATATATTTTTGCAGGTGCAAGAAGACCCACAACACCAATGTCTTGGGACACATTATTAGCTGTCGGATCCAGAAATTGATAACATTATTCAAGATTGGCTGGAAGAATGGAGAGTTCCTGTTGCAGATGAACAACTATCTGCATACAAAGAGGTACGACAAGACGAGCCACTGGCATAGAAGGATGGGGGCCAGGGATAAAATCCACTAGAGGAGAATCCAGATGAGAACCTAGAAGAAAACCCATAAAAATACCTAGAATGAGTGAAGCACGACTCCAACAGACCCAACAATAGGGTAAAATAGGAAGCAGATAAAGAATTTTGCGAGGATTCATAAGAAAAGGAAAGGTGACAAATCAGTTGGAACTATCGGCCTTACCAACAATGATTATACACTTTTGACGGATACAATGGAAGAGGTCACTAGCAAATCCTCAAGAAGATAGATGAGCGGCAAACACAACTAACGAACAATATGACAAATTTATTACAAACACTCTGTAAGGTAGTGAAATAAGTAAGAATGGAAGTCGACTACATACCACAATTACATGAGTCACATGACCTAGATGGCTTGTCGAAGGAGCAACCTAGTGACGTGTCGACACCCATCCCACTAATAAAGACTCGAGTGTTGGGTGAAGCACTCGACTTGGGGAAAACATAGCTGAATTCCATGGTAAAAAACATGGGCCATCTCACCATAAATTTCTTTGCAATGTCGATGTATGAAGTGTATGCCATTCACAATGCCGCAATGGTGGAAATGAAGGTGAGAGAGGGCGCATTGGTCCACTAGGTTAGAGAATCAAACAATAATGTTCATACGATAAAGAAAACAATCAAAGAAGCATAGCATAAAGCTAAGACATAGGAGGAGAATAAGCACTGGCTCGTCGCAGCCGTAACACTTGCTTGCAATAATTTTACTGATGAAGGCATAACCCATGAGATGTTTGTAGAAGCCAAAGTGTTCCAACTTGGCAAGGTTGCAGAGAACCTTCGCAAGAAAGTCATCGAGTTGGAATTATAAGGGACACCCAATACACCTCTAGAAGTACTATAAGAGAGAAAAAAACAGTAACAAAAGCTGCGAAGAGAATAAAAGAGGCAGAGGCACTTTGTGCCAAAGTAGTCGAGCAAATTTCTCAGATGTGGGAAGCTTTGATTGACGATGAGAAGTTAGAGAAAGTCACAAAACATTCACGCATTGCCAAGGCAGAGGTGAACCAGCTGAAGAATGAGATGAAGAAGCTTCCATTAGTAGAGAAAAATGTCTAAGTTTGACGACATGAAGAGGCTACAGCAGTAGGTCGCAACACTGCAAACATGGCAGCAAAAGAGGACTGACAGGGTCATAGAACTGCAAGAAGAGCCAGAGAAAATTATAGGTATCATTCAATCTATACACCAAAAAGTGCAGCAAGCAATAGATTCAACATGGCTTACAACTTCGGAACACATCAGTTGTGAACTTGTGGAAATTTTTAAGAAGACTGAAGTAGAAGTATGGGAGGAGACTGAGTGGATAATGAAAATCTTTCAGGATTTTCAAAGTAAGGCTGTAACAATGAAGGTTTCATACTAATGTGGCTCGGGACGAGCCACTGGTTACTGTTGGGGGCATGTTGGCCCTATGAAAAGTTAAGTAGACTTTGGCCAGAATTCTGCTCGGGAAGATAAAGAAACTGGTCGTAAGACAGAAAAGAAGAGCTGCGACGGAAGAAGAGTTGCGATGGAAGAGAAGTCGCAACATAAGCAACCACAATGAAAATATTGGTGATGAGAGTAGTCACGATGGAAGAAGAGGAGAGAAGTTGAAAAGGGCAAGTCAACTAATCGTGGGTAAGGAGTTAGTTAGAATAAAGCATGCTTTTGGTAAGAAAGCATAATTGTATTTTGGGGCCAATGGTGCCTATTTTCAGTTGTAACTGAATGTACGAGAATATAAATGACAGCCTGTCGGTTAACAAAAAAGAGTCAGTTGATTAGGATAGGTAGAATCTTATAAAAGGGTGAACCCAAGCTATGTGCGGGACTGACGTTGGTTATCGATTGTTTTGCTAGCTAAGTAGTCGGTTGGTTGGTCAATCCACTTTATAGGTAGAGAAGAGAATAGGAGAGTTGTTGTAGCTAGAGGAATGATCCAGGCTATGTGCAAATCGATAAAGGAGTGAATAAGAGAAGAAGTATCTAGACCCAAAACTAGAGAGCATGAGGGGATAGAAGTCTGTATGAGTTGTAAAGAATACCTAGAGAAGAGTATGCAAGCTGAGTGTGTAGACAAATAGTGCTAACGTATTTCTCATGCCAGATGAAGAGTGCCTTTTTGGTTTTTCCCATATGGGTTTCCACGTTAATTGTTGTATTTGTGCGTTATTGATTAATGTGTTTATGTCTATTGCATGTATGCCATGAATAAGTAAATTTGATTATGGCGCACTGCATATGTTTATGAAGAATCTAGTTTATGTATGTGTCGCACTACTTATTGAATGAATCTATGATAAGGTTGTTATGTTGATTATTATAATATGTGTCAACTGGTATCTTGAATGAATAGACAAGGAACAAGAAGCATAATCCCAGGCTTCAGTCAAGTGTTGTGATAAGGTACCGTGAGAGTAGAAACCCCCACCTAACTACATAAACCTGGTTCTGGCAGTTCTCCATAAGATATCTCGGGTGAGACTGCATCTATGTCACAGGTGCTGCCAGCTGAGCCCTACTTTGTTAGGTTGATATCTGGGTCTTTGTTGACAACCAAGGATATAATCCTGGGTCGACTGGAGGTGGAAGACAACAGTGGGAGACTTCTAAGGTGAACACTCTCCACGAAAAGGTTCCAAAATGCACATGTAACCAAAATGCAACTTGACTCTTCAAACGACAATTCTGGATTTGCAAACTTCCTCTATATTTATCATATTTGTTGGTTGTGGAATCTGATCTTCCAGATTCATAGATGTTATTTTTCAGTCGTGTTTCTACCCCATTTTTACTATACACTTGTCCCAACTGGGGTTGCGGGGGGCAGCGCCCCTGAGAAAGGGGGTTCGAGGGAGAAACCCCCGAAATAATTTTTTTTGGGATGTTTGTTGGCCAACAATTTGCGGACACATGGTATTGGGTGACCCGTAGTATTTTCCCATGGTAATTCCCCTATAAAAGGAAAACATTGTAATACGGGTGTGTATTGTATTGTAGCATTATAAAACAATTTATGTAATTGTGTGAGAGAGACTGAGAGAGAGAGAGAGAGAGAAGAGGAAGTGCAGCAGGATTGCCACAGGTTGTATCCCTTCATTTTGTTAGATGGTATAATAATAAAGGACTGGCAGTTTTGATGTGGAAGTAGCCCATATTGGGTGAACCACGTTATATCTGTGTCTCTCTTGTAATGTGTTTAATATTTGCATCATGTTTAATTGTTTAATTGTTACTGCTCCGTGATCCTGTTTTTCTAACAATATTTTATATTACAACCACTTTTCATAAATCACATGGCCACTTGGAATCTAATAGAGTTTAGTTGGCAAATGTTTGGGTACTATGACAAAAGATAACAACTCCCAAATCCAAGGCACCCCTCAAAAGGTTTAAAATGATGTCCATGTACCAACAACAGTCCTTAAAGTTGGGATGTCACCTCCAAATGGATTTGTATCCAAGTGCCAACTTATCAAAACATGTGCGAAATCTAGATCCATGGAATAAGGAGCCCACCAATCGAGATAGAAGCATAAATCCACGATCAACGTCCCCACAATAAGCAACCAACCCATGAGGAAGGGGATGGCCCCTTCTACAAGCCATTGGTATGCCTCCACATGTGTTAAGAGAGATGTTCAATGAGTGTGCTCAACCAATAATGATGGATAATGTTTCAAAGATGCCATTTATGTGTCAATAAACAAGAACACTCCAACAACATGAAAAAGTTAAACCACTGTAAATGAGTTTGAATGGTGGAGCATTCCATGGAAAGTCAACTATAGAACCTCCTCAAGTATAAATCACTCCACATGGACCAGGGCACTCCAATAGAAAATTGTCACAAGCCATCTATGAGTGCAAATCAACTCAAATTATGATAATTGAGCAAGAGCACTCTAAGGAATATGTATCACAAGCCATCCATAAGTGCTTATGAATAAGGGCATTCCAAGGAGTACAAAAGTGATATAGATATCGAACAAGGCCAAGAGAACTAGGGTTTTCTACAAGAAAGTGGCCCATGTGTCATACATAAGTGCAACATTGTTCATATGAGAGTTGATCAATAACGCAACATCACAAGAGGACACATCCCATAGTTACTAGCCCAAATATATCATGGAAATCCATGGACTAGAGCCTCGTTGACATTAGGACATCATCATAACATGCAGTAAAAATATAGCATTAAGGAACATAGGCCATCCATAGCTCCACCAACTTGCAACCTGTGCTGAAGATATTGCAAAAATCACATGTGGATACCCATGCAAAATGGGGGGTAATAGGGATATCAAGAAAAGGCAAGGATACAAAAAGAATAAGAGGAAGAGGAATGAGGTAGTTAGGTTACCACTAAAATCACTTATATTGTTGACTATTTTTTCTATTGGGCCCCTCAAGAATAAGGAAGGAACATGGATCTCAAAACACAGATGTTGTGTTGAGGTACTATTTTTCTTCTTCTTTCTATAGTTATAAATTTATTTATACACATCACCACAAACTTGAAGGTTGTGCCATAAATCTCATGGAGGCATAGAAAGTTTGTTATGGACATGTTAAAATGTCAAAGCATAAAAAATATATCTAAGAAAGCTAAAATCCTGTGAATCTACAAATACCAGACAAGGACAAGGAAGTTAACCGCCTAATGCCCCTCTTGGTTTGATGAGATGCATTGAAGCTACATAATTGAGCATAGTAGTGGGACAGAGAAAATATGTCATGTGCTTTTACACACTAACCCATCTAAGGCACTCTTTTCGATTGGATACGCCTTCACTTGAACACATATCCTTTATGTTGGTGACTAAAGCTGAGTTCAAGGATAGGGAGATAAGTGAGTAATACAAAGAGAAGACACAACTGAGTAGTACAAAGAGAAGACACAACTCTCCAAAACTATACATTATTTTAGTCCAACTACTTAATGTAAGGCATATTGATTGAAATAAAAGCCAATACTTTGAGAAAGGTTATTTTCTTTCTTCCCTCGAATTTGATATGATTCATGCCCATAATCTGTTTGTAGGTCATTACAATAACTTATTTTTTATCCTTTAAATTAAAATACTTCCAAATAAACTATGGATCTTTGGTTATATTGGTTGGTTGAGTATTTTGTTTCTCTCCCTTTAGTTGAGAAACTAAACATACCTTAATACACGAGGGAGTAATTAAAAATTCCTTTCCCATTGGTCGAGTGTGTAGATAATACCCTAGTGTATACATGTTAGTAGCAAGTATATGTTTAACAACAACCAATAGGCCCAAATTGATATAGTTTGGGTTGGTCGAAAAACAATATTTATTTCTTCCATCAAATTTGGTACAATGGGGTTTCAATATGTTATTCAATCCTTGAGGAAATAAATATAAGGATTTCATTGGTTTGGTTTCCATTCATGGATCAAGAAACTTGGCACTTTACTTGAACTATCTTCTTGTCGTGTCTTATCTTCCTTAGATATTTGTTCTGTGCTTTTAGGTGCTAACTCATTCAAGGCACTTTATTTTGTCGGCATCATTTTGGCGACTAGAGTTAAGCCAAGGCCATGGAGTAAGTCATACGTATTTACAAACCTTGAGAGAAGACACAACTCTAGTCTATCCCATTCCAACCCAAATACTTAATGTAGAGCATGCATCTTAATTGAAATCTAAGTCAATAATTTGGAAAGTAAGGGACATTTATGGCTTTTGATACATTACAAGTTACATTTGTGGACTAGATTAAACAAACAATATTGAAAGCCATTCCTTTCCTTTTAAACTATTGACTTAACAACTCATCCAAACTATTAACCTAATGAATTAACTAGGTACGTGGGTTAAAAAAAAGTGGGATAAACTAGAGATATTTCATGAAGTATTGCTCTTCTACAACATATTGACTTGTATCATTTTTGAGTTATGGATATAACTACATAAAGGCAAACAACTGAAGTTTTTTTTTCCCAAGAAAAAAAAATAGTGTATGTGATATCTCTAGGCGAAATCCAAATATATGTAACATTGTGTTAATGTGACACTCGAGATGACTAGGTTTCTCTGCTTATCAAAAACAAAAGGAGCTAAAAGTATGCTCTTTTAAAACTACAACTCTTAAAGTTTATATACAACCTTCCTAAGAAAACTGTCTTTATAGCCATTAGAAAAACAAACTAAAGAGAACAAATAATTATTTTCAAGACAAATTCAACCTGGATACATTAAGAGACTAGATTGACTTCATGGAGATATATACTTTAGAAAATGGATGCGATTTCTTTTGAGAGAGATCCTTTGTCATTGACTTCAATTGTGGCAAAAAACCTTCCTACAGTAGCAAGGTTTCTTTGGATAACTTGTTTGTAGATACATTGAGTTCCATGTACACTTGATTAAATGTAATACTTTAGATGTGACTTTCTATTTATTTGGTATCACCCATGACTATAATTATAAGCATTTTTTAGATTTACCTTTCCATTTTCCTAATCTCTAACGGATTAATTACCTCTGAAGAATTTCCCATATGCGGGTGTCCAAGTGGAGCATGGTACACATGCAAATGAATACGTGGAGAGTGGAGGAAAGGAGGATGTGCTAGGTAATGGAGCACAAACTAGTGGCAGGTAGGAGGATTTAATGAAAAACGTATGAGTTCGCCTCCTTAATGAAGATATAGCGGAGAAGGGAATGTCTCAATTAAATGTCCAGGACAAAATGAGAGGACTTGATAGAGGGAGGACTTCAGGACTAGATCATTCCTACTGTGATCGTAGGGTGCAACACCAATTGAGCATGGGAATTAAAACAAAGTACAAAGTTTGGCATAAGCTATACCAAGATTTTTTGTGAATCAACAGAAAGACATCCCAGATCCATTGATGCAACCAAAGGAGGATGATATTTGGGGGAATGTATTGATGGTGGTATTTATTGGTAAGGAATTTGATGGCATGGCAAGAAAAGTAAAGGAGAAGGGGCGAGGCAAAGCTTGGAGGGAGAAGAAGAAGGCTAGCATAATCGTTGTCTGGAGGGTGATGATGGCTACTTGCCAGCGCATGCATATCCGACGTGGGGGACGATGTAGGGGGGAGAGGAGCTTAGTGAAGGTGTACCTAGAGGAGGAGTATATGGAGGAAATTCCCCCACACATCGATGGATCCATAACGGCGATAGAGGATGAAGAAATGAAGGTAACGATGGAGAATAAGGGAATGACTTTGGTTCTGAGCCCATACTAGGTGTCGAGAAAGATTATAGCAAAAACAATGATGAGAGAGAGCTTCGTCGACCTGGTGGCTCAGATATTCTGCACTTTGAAGGAGGATATGCTGAGGGATATTATTGATATGCAAAGAGTGCAGGAGATGGCACAAGCACTTTTCAAGCGTGGCCCAAAGCAAGCTACATCCCTTTAGGCTATTGTAGCCCGTGTGTCGTCGGTGCATATGGTGGAAGAACTTGGGGATGGATCCTCTCCAGTGGCAGGCCCTGTTTATTCTCGTCTCTCTGCCTATGCTTTTCTGAAAATGTGTTTTGATGTGGCTTTGTTTTTTTATGGCTTCGAGTAGGGTGTGACGATTCTAAGTGATAGGCAAGTTTTTGTGCTAGGAGGGTGGGTTTTTTCACTAGGGAACCATGTTTCGGGGTTGTTTGTAAGGGGAAGGGAAACTCATACTTTTTTGTAATGTGAAGGGAAGTGGAACAGTTTTTTGGGGATTTTAGGATGCTCTTTGGTCTCTCCACCAGATATACCTTTTTTGTAAAACTATGTATATTATTTTTCTGTACAATAATAGAAGGATCTTACATCTTATTCACAACAAAAAATCTCTCCGAAGACTTGCATGCTTGTAATCCCCCTATCAACTACTAATTTTCACAAGATCCATAAAGCACACAACTCCAATTTATTGTTAGTTCATTAACCAAAGGTTGCTTTAAAGGAAATTGGATGATATTTGGATAAAAATATAATGTTTCCCTGGACACAAACACATGTAGAACTTTAGCCAACTTTATCGCAAACCCCCATGATTTAGAGAAGCCAAATTTATTTTGTTTGAGCACTCTTATATTATTCACTTTCCATGGAGCCCATATACCTCCATTGTTTAACCTAAAAATATACCTAAATAGGCATTAAATATTTACCATGGAAAGTCATGTCATCTCTAGCAAGCCATATTGTTCATGCCAGTGTATAGGGCAATGCTCTGTGCTTTGACTTTTTAGTCTTTACACATGTTCTTGAAGCATTCTAGGGTAGTTCTACCCTCCCACTTGTCTTCTTCATTTGCTAACTTCAAGGCTTCTTTTCAAACAATGAACTATTAAATGGTCTACATTATCTTCATTAATAGAATGCAAATTTCCACAGTTCGTCATATTGGAGCTTAATTTATGGCATAACTGTGTAAGAAATTTACGTGTTTGATGTTTCAAGTGGACACTCCACCCATCTTTAGGGATCACATAAGAGCTCAAGAATGAGTAGAGAGATTGGGGATATTGGTATTAATATATGACTGGAAAAGATAGAAAATGTCAAAAAGTCAAAGATTGTTAGGGCTTGGACCAAATAATATTGTAAATTGGAAAGATTTAAGGAAATTGGTTGGGAGATGAAAGATGGCTAGGGAGGGATAACATTGTAAATGTAACAATGTTGAGCATTAATGATAAATAAAATAATTTAATTATAGAAAATTAATTTAATTAGTAGTAAACTAGAGGAGTAGGGATGTCAAAGTAATTAAACAAGGAATAAAGTTTTGTTTTTAATATTATTGAAAGACGGCAAGGGAGGGATAACATTGTAAATGTAACAATGTTGAGCATTAATGATAAATAAAATAATTTAATTATAAAAAATTAATTTAATTAGTAATAAATTAGAGGAGTAGTAGTCAAAGTAATTAAACAAGGAATAAAGTTTTGTTTTGAATATTATTAAAAGATAAAATGTTGAGCATTAATGATAAATAAAATAATTTAATTAGTAATAAATTAGAGGAGTAGGGGATCAAAGTAATCAAACAAGGAATAAAGTTTTGTTTTGAATGTTATAGAAAGATGGCCACGGAGGGATAACATTGTAAATGTAACAATGTTGAGCATTAATGGTAAATAAAATAATTTAATTATAAAAAAATAATTTAATTAATATAAATCAGAGGAGTAGGGGATAAAGTAATTAAACAAGGAATAAAGTTTTGTTTTAAATATTATTAAAATGTTTAAGGTGATAAATGATTAAATTTAAGATAAATAAATAAAAGAGGGGAAATTTGTTAGAGGATTAAAACTAAATGAAGAGGCTATATAAATGGATCACCCATATTGGGGTGTTGATAGAAGAGAAAGAGGGGGAGATGAGCATAGATGTAAAAAGGGGTAATAAAGAGAAGACTTGGGGTTTAGATGTTGCATAAATGATGGATAATATGTTTTTATGTTGACTTAATTTATATCCATCATCTCTATTGAAATTTTTAGGGTGCTTTTCAATTTCAAGGGATTCATGGATAAGTCGAGATGCGTGATAGGGAACAAGAGCCAAGATTTTGGTTTAATCAATGTAAATTAAATGTTTAGTTTATGAGAATGTTCCGCAATGACTGATTTGGTGGTACGATTATGACTGGTGTCGACAATGTGCTCTTTTAGAACAAAAAATCCAAAACAAAATTTTCTTCCTCATTTTATTACTTTTTTCCCACCTACTCCTCTAATTTAATACTAATTAAATTACTTTATTTATCGTTAATGCTCAACAATGTTCCCTTTATTATATTATCCCTCCCTTACCATCTTTCATCTCCCAACCAATTTCCTTAAATCTTTCCAATTTAATATATTATTTGGTCCAAACCCTAACCATCTTTGACTTTCTACCTTTTATATAATTTCCAGTCTTATATTAATACCGAGATCAATAATCTCTCTATTCATTCTTGAGATCTAACGCGATCCTTAACGATGGATGGAGTGTCCACTCAAAACATCAAAAACATAAATTTTTTACACAATTATTCCATAAATTAACCTCCAATTCTCTTCATTATTTTTACACATAATGCACCTGCTTGGGCCCTCCCAAGAGCTTTTCTTACAATTGTCCAATGTAAAGACTTTATTGGAGATAACTAGCTAGAATAAAATTATTGTTTTTAAGGGACATTTTAGCTTATGAATGGTCATCTTACCATGCCTTATCTCCTTTATTATTTGTACTTCATAACATAATTTAGTAGTGAAATTACCGAAAGCTTTATTTTTAGACCAAACCACTATATCCTTTTCTTCTTTGAATTTTACACCACTTGGTTTGAGCCTATGAGTGCATTGGCTCCATTCAACTAACTCCTCTTCTCGTAGGTTCAAATGAACTATTGATTTCTAACCTCAAGTCCAATTTGAGTTTGCTTCTAGTTCAATTGCATCTACCAAACTAAACATATTGTTATTGTGAGGGATGCTAATCAAAGGTATTGATAATATGAAGTTATCTAAGCACCCAAGCCATGGATCCTCCCTAATTTTAATTTTATTTCCTTTACCTGTTTTATAGACTACCCATTTCCCTATAAGAAGAAACAACCTTACCATTACTTTTACGACAATTGAGGCTCCACTATGGCCTTGAATTCCTTTATGTTCCTAGACCGATGTATTTATCCATCATTATTTCTCCTTGAATACCTTCATTGTGCATCAACCTCCATAAACTTATGGCTGCTAATGACATTCCAAAATGATAATGTTCTTAAGGCCCCTTCTAGCATTTTCGTTTTAGTCTAGCCAACTTCTTCCATTTTACTAGGGGAACACCATCCTCATGTCTTTTGCTTGTCCAAAGGAAGCTAAAACAATTTTTCCTTATCTTTTCCAATATACCCTTAGGATATGAGCTATTGATGACCAATACACACGAGGCAATTAGAGATATTAGAATAATGTGTACTATATTTAAAAGAGACTCCATAAATCAGTTGGTAAATATTGATTCCCTATTGTATTTGCTCCTTTTATGATGATAACTAACTACGTATATAAACAAGTACATGAAAATAATACATTGAAAGGCTTTCTTAACTTTATAGTAGAACACTTCATTATAGGAAGATGTTCTATGCTAGTCATTACATATAGTCTTGGCCTTGGTCGACATCCATAAAATTAGAGGCTTTGAAAGGGATTTTTTAGACTTGCTTGGACTTAGGAGACATTGGAAGGCCCACCTTTACTTTGTCTTTCATTGGATACAAGTTTATAAACTTTCATGGATCAAAGGAAACTATGAAAATATGAAGGAATGAGTATTTCCTACTTATGAGCATGTCACCTCTCTCCTTAGCCACATAAACAAATGCACAACCCTCTTAAGGGAATATCCTGCCCTAGTCCAACTATTCTACCTCGTATTAGACTACCTCTATAACATTCCCTAACAAGTAAGCAAACCCAACTTAGGCCCAAGGACCACCTAACAACCCATGATGGGTGAGATGTGTAGCATAACACAACACCAATAAACTAAATTGAAAAGAAAGAGGTTCGAAAAATGGTTTCATTATTATTAATATATATATTTTTAAAAACTAATCACAATAATAATTAAAAAAATCATAAAATAAGCCAACGCAGATCCATATTCATGTGGATCATGCATGCACTAATAGTTTTGTGTCTTGATTTAATTTTCATCCCTCTAGATGCTTAATATACGAGCATAGATCCATCTTAAACCTGGATCTATCAAGCATCGAGAGGGATAAAAAAATTTGATCCCTCTCGGTTCTTAAACCTAGATCTATCAAGCACCCAGAGGGATAAAAAAATTTGATCCCTCTCGGTACTTGACAGATCTAAGTTTAAGATGAATCTATGCTAGTTCTTATTTTTTTATTTTTTCATTTTGAGTTAACATGGATTTTTTTAATATCTATTTTTTTGGTTTTAAATTTTTATTTTATGAGTTTACATGGATTTTTTAAATTACTTTTTTTTTGAATTTAATTTTTTATTTTATGAATGAACATGAAAATTTTTAATTACTTTTTATTTTTGGACACAACGAATGTACATCACATAGCTACTCTCAATGCAATTATGGATTAAAATGATTTTACATTGATATGGGATATAACTGGTAAATATGATTATATATAAGACTCTTTATGATATTTTAGCCTTTTAGAAACATCTCGATTTTTTTTTCACATAAAACTAATCACCTCACCCTCCAACCTATAAATAATGGTAGTATATTCTTTAGGGTTCACAACTTTAATAACAAATACTTCATAAAAAGTAAAACATGTTACAAGTTTAAATTATGATGGAAAAGATAACATTTATCCTCTTTAACCACTCAAATTAGACTTAATTACCCAAAAACACTCAAATTTTAACATTATATTTTCAAAATAGTAAACTAATATAATATTAAAATAAATAGTTACGCAATTACTATAATGAATAACAACCACTATTTTTTCCCAGCTAGTTTTAAAGGGAAAAGTCCACTTAATCAGGTATAATAGAGTGAAAAACATCCACTAATATAGAAAAAGAAAATTGATCAAAGCTATTTTTAGGGAAAAAGTCCACTTAATCAGGTATAATAGAATGAAAAACATCCACTAATATAGAAAAAGAAAATTGATCAAAGGTATAATACATTGAAACATAAACAAAATAATCAAAGCCAGTGGCCTCGACATACACAACGAGCACTATTAGTCACCACATGAAAACGTCCATATGGCCGAGTATTATTCCACCATTCATAAATGTGTGCCCCACACGCACATAGGGGTATTTATTTCTCTTGTAACCAACAAAATTGAGAAAAAGAAAATCAAGAAGGGAATAGTGTGAAAGTCGGTCCTCGAGTCTATCTGCCCTCTATTTGTGTTTTTGTGGAGGGAGCGAGGGACGGAGCGACGAGGAACAACCAAGAGGCGACACCGAATTTTAACCCCAAAACAATTCATTGACGAAGGATCCATCAATGCCCATCCAGATCGTGTGAAGTTTACATCTTTGCGAGCATTCTGTAACTGATATTAAATCTCTTTCTTCCTGCAACCGCTCCAGTTTTGATCCCTTCACACTTCTTAAAAGCCATTTAATCCGCTCCTACAGGTACGATATTTTATTATTTCATCATTTTCTCTGCATATCGTTTTCTAAGCCATGGATGGTCTTCTGTAGAAATGGATTTTTTCGGGTGCTAAATAAGATTTTGATGATCTTTTTGGACTTGAATTTAATAAATTTCAACTTTCTTTCTGTCATTCACCAGTGTTTGATATGTACGCAATTTTTAGGGAATGAGAGGGTTTCCTTGCTGTTACATTGTAAGCCGCAGGTCTTTGTTTGTGACTTCAAATTTGTATGCGATTTGTTTTTTTTCGTTTTCTTTTTCTTTCTGGTTTCTTCCTTTTCTGGAACCTTATTTTGTTTTACATGGTATGAATTTCATAGATAAAGTTAGGGTTTTTGTTTTGGTGTGGTAAAGATTTGAGTCTTTATAATTTTGTTTTGGTGGATTACAGCATATAAGGGCAGGTTTTGATTTAAACACCAACTTCTGAGGAAACGTGGGGGAGATTGTGAAGTAAGGTAGGAGAGGGAAGGGCTTTGATCATACTGTAGTTGGAACCGGGGCTTGATGGAATTTTTGTTATAAGTGTGAATTGCATGGGGAAAGGATGCCAGAACTGCGTAGCGGAGTTCGCCAACCTCGCGTGAAATCAAAACAACAAGTTCAAGTTCAAGCTCACAATTTAGAACCTTCTTTGCCGAATGCTGCTGCGAATATAGGCCAGGCTTTAGTGGATCAGGTTCCGAGCAAAGCCACTAGGAGAGGTGCAGGAAGAGGAAGGGCTGCTAATCTTAATCCTAATACTAATGCTCCTCCTCTTCCAAAAGCTGGTGCTGTAAAGCCTACTGCTGCTGCTATTCCTGGTGCAAGACAGAGGACTACTGGTGGTAGAGGCAGAGGAATTAGATCTACAAAGAAGCCAGAGGCACCACACGTTGAGATTTTGCCTCCTGCTGTCCAAGTTGAAGCTGAGCCCGAGCCTGAAGCTGAGGCCGATTTGGATTTGATAATAAGGGACGAAGTTGCTCCCCAGAACCAGAAAATGGATGAAAAGAGTGGTGACAAATTACTAGGAGGGGAGGAAGATGGAAGCATCACACCTCTTCCAGAGAGGGTATGGATGCTTTTATCCTAATCATATACATCTAAAATGTAGTTATGATAAGAATACTCAGGCTACTGAAAGTGCTTTTCATTGAATACATGCTATTTTTGACAATGTTTGAAATTGAGATGGTGTATCCAGAAATGCCAAAGTAGTTCTAGCCTCAATAATATTCTAGTTATGCAAATCTTACTGGTTGAAATTTTATTCTATGTTATTTCGACATCCAGGTTCAGTTGGGAAATTCCCCAGTATACAAGATTGAGAGGAAGTTGGGAAAAGGTGGATTCGGGCAGGTATATGTTGGCCGAAGACTAAATGGTGGCGCAGAACGCACGGGTCCAGATGCTCTGGAGGTACGTATTTAATATTTGCTTGAAGAAAGTCACATGGCCTCTATTATTTTTCTCAAAGTTTTGATTCTATTTCCAAGGGGGTTAGATAGATTGTATTTATGGATTTCATAAGAAATTGTGTTTTTATTAGGTCGCTTTGAAGTTTGAGCATCGCACGAGTAAAGGCTGTAATTACGGTCCTCCTTATGAGTGGCAAGTTTACAAGTATGTATCTAAAATCCATTATCATGGACTTTCTTTTTTAATTAGCTATTTTACCTTTTGAGTCTTTAATATCGGTCTTACTTACGAGTGACAAGCTTACAAGCGTGTATCATTAGTCATTATAACTATCATTGCAAGATTAGTTAACTTAATTTACCATCATGTTGCTGCAGTACACTTAATGGTAGTTATGGATTGCCTTCGGTACATTACAAAGGGCGTCAGGGAGATTACTATATTCTGGTATGATATAAATCTCAATATTGTCCTCTTTGAATTGAACATGTATGTAGATTATTTGTTGCATGTCCTGAAGTCAGTGGAGGATGACACTGTAAAAGATCTATGATTGTCTGACGACGGAATAGTAGGATGTAGCAATGTTCTCATTGTTGATAGTTCTCTATTTTCTAATCACTGCATATTCATTATTTTAGGTAATGGATATGTTGGGGCCCAGCCTTTGGGATGTATGGAATTCATCTGGCCAAGCGTGAGTTATAGTCATAGATTATGTTGGAGTTTTCTTTTCAAGTGTTTTGTCCAAGTTTTTGTTTTTTTAAATCAATGCAATCCACAGTTAACTTCTATTTGGTAACACTATGTGGAACAGAATGTCTACAGAGATGGTTGCATGCATTGCTGTGGAGGCGATATCAATACTTGAGAAACTGCATTTAAAAGGGTACACTTGTTTTGTTTAGCAGTGGTTTGTCTCCACAATGTTTCTTTGTTGTGGATGGGATGTTTTAACTTCTGACATGGTTACTGAATTTTCCCTGTTTTAGATTTGTTCATGGAGATGTCAAACCTGAAAATTTTTTACTTGGCCAGCCTGGAACTTCTGATGAGAAAAAGCTCTTTCTGGTAGATCTTGGTTTGGGTAAGCTTTGTTGACTTGAATGCCTTTGACTGGATTGGTATTTATTTGGAGTATGGCGCCAAAATTCTATGATTTTTGTTTGTCTTTTCTTTCTTTCTTGAAATCATATTTCTCACAATTCATTGATAAACTTGTCCCCAACCAATGTGGTATGTTTTTTCTATGGAAAAACCAATTGTGTATGCTATCCATACTAATGCTTTTTCATTCCCAGCCTCGAGGTGGAAGGATACATCATCAGGTCAGCATGTTGATTATGATCAACGGCCTGATGTCTTTAGGTTAGTTTCTTAGATTTTGCATGACAATACTTAAGCTTGCTATAATGTATTTAGTTTTATTCATTCTGATTTGTATATTTGATTTTATTAATTTTATTTTATCTGGTAATTGTCGATGATTCTATTCAGAGGCACTGTTAGATATGCTAGTGTACATGCACATTTGGGGAGAACAGGAAGTAGACGAGATGATCTAGAGTCTTTAGCATACACATTAATATTCCTTCTTCGGGGCAGGTTGCCTTGGCAAGGTTACCAGGTACGTTTATAAATTATGTACTTCTGTCTTGTTTGTGGAGATTCACATTTATAGTTTTGTCTTATCTCACGTTCTTTCTCTTGTAGGGTGACAACAAGGGCTTTCTTGTTTGTAAAAAGAAGATGGCAACATCTCCCGAAATGCTGTGTTGCTTCTGTCCAGTTCCTTTCCGGCAATTTCTTGAAGCAGTCACAAATATGAAATTTGATGAAGAACCAAATTATCTGAAGCTTATTTCCCTTTTTGAAGGCATTCTTGGAGCAAATGTTTCCACAAGGCCAATTAATACGGATGGAGCTCAGAAGGTCATATATCAT